>BPTQ01000009.1:335795339-335837060 GCA_019973895.1 Chrysanthemum seticuspe
TGCAGTATGAAATCATATCAAAATTTCTAGCATTTGGTGATCGGTTTTCAATCACCCGTTTTGGTATATGACGTATATCGAGAATGAATGTGTGCATCATAACAAAACGGGTCATTACCAAAGTAGTTAATTCACACTGGTCACAACCATCAACTACCCAAAATTTTGAAATGCAGATTTAATGTTCTCACAATCACAACCATCGTTTTGATAATTGCATAAGTGTTATTGAAATGGAGATTGTATTTCAACTGGATCAAAATCAACTGCTGTTTGATTTGGCATTGACCCAAAACCAACCCCAAACAAAATTAGGCAAAAGGGTATCAAGAAATCAAGAGTACTTGAAAGCAGAGTTGGATTCACATTGGGAACTAGTTTTTTAACAAACAGATAATGCTATGATTTATACTGGAAATTGCTATGTAATAAGATTTGACATGTAGAAAATAGACTATGATATTCATGAGATATTAGAATTGACGACTTCTAAATCAGTGGGTATTGTTTTGGCTTCATTCAAGTCTTATCAATCAATTTGTGTGGACAATAGCAAAGGCAAGGAAGCTAACAAAATGCTAGTTGCATGTGCATGATAATGCTAGCTATTGACTTGACCATTTACTTTAGAGTGGTACCAAATTGCCTTGACTAGTTCTTAGCCTTGCAAATTAGCTTATCCAAAATATGAAAAGCTATTAACCTCCTCAGAAAAACCTAGCCAAACTCCCTCTTATTTACCGTTCTACTTTATTATATAAATTTTTTGTTCACCTGTTTTGTTGTTACTATGATAGTGCATGCACATTAGAAAAGATATTTTACCTCTGCAAAGATCACTTGCAGTTGTTTCTGTAGATACCGAGTATGGTCAGGTGACTTCCGTTTTGCATTGAAAGTGAAAAATCCAGTTGGTTAAGGGGTCTTTATATGGATCGTGTGAACATGTCATCAAATAAACTCGATTGGTGCCAGGGTTTATCATCATCTTTGCCTAATTTGGAAGTTTTAAGCTTGTCACATTGTCAACTTTTAGGCCCTTTAGATGAGTCCCTTCAGAAGCTGCAATCACTTTCGGTAATTCGTCTGGCTTCGAACAATCTGAGTGCTCCAGTTCCGGATTTCTTTGCAAATTTCAAGAATCTGACAATATTGAATCTTGCTGAATGTAACTTGATTGGAACATTTCCCAAAAATGTCCTCCAGTTGCAAAAGTTGCAGAGTCTTGATTTATCAGAAACCCCAGATCTTAACGGCTCTTTACCAGAGTTTTCTGTGAACAGAGCTCTTCAGAGTTTAGTGATCAGCGAAACAAAATTTTATGGTGAGATACCCGAATCTATTGGAAATCTAAATAATTTATCAATAATTGATCTGGGATGGAGTTATTTCAGCGGAGGAATACCGAAATCCATGGAAAACCTCACTCAATTGTCATACCTAGACTTGTCTTCAAACAAGTTTATTGGCGAAATCCCGTCATTCAAACAATGCAAGAATCTTACTTACATCGTCCTCTAAAGAAATGGTTTATCGGGTATGATTCCTTTTGATCACTTTCAAGATCTTAATAATCTTGTTAAGGTTGATTTAGGATTCAATAGTTTCAATGGAAGCATACCTTCATCTTTGTTCTCTCTGCCAAATGTGCAATGGATAGATCTTTCCAACAACAATTTTGATGGTCTGCTTCCACAGTTTTCAAACTCGTCCATACTATTATTGGAATCACTTGATTTGAGTAGTAACAAATTGAAAGGTGAAATTCCCAGGTCATTTTTTTCACTTGGACAACTTATTGACCTCTCACTTTCATCAAACAACCTGAGTGGTGTAATTGAAACTAAAGATTTTCAGGGCCTCAGCAACCTAAAGTTTCTTGATCTTTCATACAACAAGTTTTCAATCATAACAAGCAGCAACAGCTCTATCGTGTCTCACCTTCCAAATTTAATCAATTTGTATTTGGTTTCGTGCAATCTCCAAAAGTTCCCTAATCTACGAAAATCAAATATAGAAGAGCTTGATCTTTCAGACAACAAAATTCAAGGAGAAATACCAAATTGGATATGGGAAGTTGGGAATGGACGACTGTCGTATCTGAACCTTTCTCATAACAACCTAACTTCCCTCCAAGAGCCCTACATTTTTCCTGATTATTTTAGTGTACTCGACTTGCATTCCAATCGTCTTAGTGGGGCGATTCCGATACCGCCACAACACGCTTACTTCATCGACTATTCAGACAATCTTTTCAACTCGTCAATCTCGGAAAGCATTGGGAGAAACCTCGCCTCTACCCAATTCTTCTCGGTTTCTAACAATTTGCTTACTGGGACGATCCCTGACACCTTATGCAATGCCAACCTTGAGGTACTTGATTTTTCAAACAATCGTTTAAATGGAACAATACCACAGTGTTTGATTGAATTAAGTGGCAAGTTTGAATACGATCGGATGTATGATAGGAATATGGGTAACGGTCTTGGGGTACTAAATTTGGGAAACAACCGTCTCAGTGGTCAAATAGAGGGAGCATTTTCAAACAGCTGTCGCTTGACCACTCTAGATCTGCATGGAAACTCTTTGGAAGGGAAGATTCCACAATCTATAGTCAACTGCAGAATGCTGCAAGTGTTAAACCTTGGGAACAACATGATAAATGACACTTATCCATGTTCTTTGGGCAACAATACCAATTTGCATGTTCTTGTTCTCCGATCCAACATGTTCCATGGATCCATTCATTGCGGTGAAGGCCGTCACAACTGGTCAAATCTTCGTATTTTAGACATAGCTCACAATAACTTCAATGGTGTGGTCCCACCAGAATTTTTCAGTCAATGGGGAGCTATGATGACTGTTGAGAATAGAACTAGTACGAAGCAACTCAACTTTGAGGTGACTTGGCTCAATGATTTCCACTATCAAGATACAGTTACAGTCACAATCAAAGGATTTGAGTTGGAGCTAGTCAAAATCTTGACAATCTTCACATCCATTGATATCTCAAGTAACCGTTTTTCAGGGGTGATACCAGAAACAATTGGCCAACTCAAAGCCCTGCATTTTCTCAACGTATCACATAATGAGTTCACGGGCTCGATCCCACCATCTATTGGAACTTTGAGTCAGTTAGAAGCATTGGACATGTCGTCAAACAGAATAACACGAGAAATTCCATCTGTGCTCACCAGCCTTTCTTTCCTTTCTGTTTTGAATTTGTCATACAATCAATTGGAAGGAGAAATCCCAACAGGCTCCCAGTTTCAGACGTTTTCGGAGGCATCATATTTAGGAAACAAGAGATTATGTGGTTTCCCATTGAACCGAAATTGCACTAGTTCAGTTGTACCCGTGACATCATCTTCGCCAAATTCTGATACATCAGATGATGGGAATGACTGGCTGACCATATTCTACGGAATGGGAGCTGGAGCAGGGTCATTAATTGTTGTAGCAGTTTTGTATACTCTATACAAGGCTAAAACTTCTAGTACAACTAGACAAACGAGATCTGTTTAGCTCGGGCTATTACTGTCAATGTCAATGATTTCCTTTCCTGTATGTTTCAATTTGTTTACAGAGTCAGAATGTAAGGTCTTGATGCAGTAAATAGCAAAAGAATATTAACGGGGTGTTTTAATTTTGGGCACATGAGCTTAATTCGTTTGGCATACTTTCACTAAGCTCATTTTACAGCTTTTATTTATTTATTTACTTTTGAGCTTAATATGACTAAAGAGTTTAAGTAAACACTTCACCATGTTACTACGTATTATGGTAAACGTATAAGGTTTTTCTTATTATCTGGGAAGGGCGAGTCTTTGACTAACATGTACATGGCCTCACCGAAGTATCCTTGTGAACGTGACCATTTCCGACCCCTTCCCTGGCAACCCCGAAGATGCATACCAAGTGAGATTCAAACGTGAGACCGCTTGTTCATGTTATGCTTGAGCTACATCATAAATGAATACGAACTACGAAAAACAACAACATTGTTACATTTACTCACAACTGCATTTCACTTGGTTTAAGAAACAGTTAAAGATACGATATTTGGTATTGAAAATGAAATCAACATGTCAATTGCAATTCGATTGGATGAAGCTTGTTCATGGTGACGTAATCATTGATTGTCATTTTGTAAAGAGTAAACTACACGGGTCGTCCTTGTTGGTTTACCCAATAATGCATCTTTAGTCCCTAAATTTGAAAATTAATAACACTAGCAGTCCCTAGACTTTGGAAAAGTTCATATCATCAGCAGTCCCCCAACTTTGATAAGAATAACACGAGTAGTCCTTATATCAACATGTCGTGTTCATGGGTGCTTGTGGTGACGTAATCAGGAATAAAGGATGGTACAAAACATATGGTTATAAAACTCAATCTTGACTTCATTTTCAAAAGAGTAAACTACACGGGCCTTTTTTTCCAACGCTCAATCTTGACTTCATTTTCAAAAGAGTAAACTAGGCGGCAATTAAGCGACTTTTTAAGGCTTTTTTTTCAAACACTGATATTTTTATAATATTTTAAAGAGTAAATTACACTGTTCGTCTTTGTGGTTTGCGTTGACTGCAGTCGTTAGTCCTTTGACCAAAAAAGTTGCACCGTTCATCCTTAAGTGGCAAACGTTATGCGCCGTTTGTCCCTCCCTCTAACGGCACTTACTAACGCTCGTTAACTGCTCCCATGTGATACCCACGTGAGGGTATATCCGTCTTTTTGTCCTCCCAAAAATTATTAACAACTCACCTGCACCTCAACAAACCACCACTACAAAATAAATGACATTTGCTCACTAAAAGAAGTGTGAGCAAAAGATAAGAAAACAGTCACTAAATGCTAATTTCTCAACTCCAAGTAAAGAAAAAAGAGTAAGTAACAAAAGGATCACTAAAAGTCTTTCGTCACTAAAATTTTTAGTGAGCAAAAGTTCAACAGATTTGGTGTCTAAATTTTTTTAGTCAGTATAGGGTACACAACCTTTTTACAAAATCACTAAAATGACACAAATTTATTGCCAATTTCAGTCAGCAAAAGCTGACTTTGCAATGTACTGATACATATTGCATTTCTGGCAAAAATACAAATTGCATTCTCAAATGTGCAAACTGCCATTCTCAACAAAACAAAAAATTTATTGCACAAATAAAACTGCATTTCTCAAGTTAAGTTCAAACACATCAATCTTTAAAACAATCTCAAATCTAAAATGTACGAAATATGGTAACTGAAAAAAAACTCCGATCCATAGAGCTACCCAAGCCTAGCATTTACAAAAACAATTGGTCTATGTAACTCGCATTTACAACTGAATAATTGGACTGTAACCGGAACTGGAAAAGACCATGTCTCTGTAACCTGCATTTACAAAATAAAAATTGGTGTATTAGTGCCTTATATAAATCTTGAATTAGGAAGAGCATGCTAGCAACATAAGCCACATGAGAAATACCTCAATTTACACATTTTAACAATAAGAAATAACTCAATTTCATATACACTGATCCAAAACAGCTTATTTACTACAAAGGCTAAATTTTTTTCCAATAAACTGAGCCAAGACAGCTTATCGATACAACTAGTGTATGGATCAACTAACCACTATAATAACTTCAAAACAAAGTTAATCAATGACGTAGCGACTGTACTATTCACATCTAAACCATTATAACCAATATACTCAAGAACCCAACGACCCAAACCAAGAGCACCCACCTGAGAACACGCAGACAACACACTTACCAAACTCAACACTTAAATCTCTCATCTCACAAAACACTCTCCTCGACAGGCCAACTCATTACACTTGGCATAAAAACTAACCAAAGCAGCTTTAACCAACGAACCTGACCCATACCCACAACCATCACATTACAATGCACATTCCTACCCAATCCTATAACAGACAAACTACCGCATGTTTGATCACAGTAGTAAATAAATGGCTTGACCACTCTACACTAGCAACATTGCAGAGGCTAGCATATTATAAGTTAGATAATATGCTAATTCAATGAAAAATGATTAAACAAAATCAATTAATATAAACGTAAATGAAAGTTGATTTTGAATACCTTATCAAGACTGGTGTAACGATACAACTCCTCCATATAACTCTGGCAGAAGTGCATAACAATCACAAATAATAAATATTATTCAGGTCACAACATAAAAATGATTTCACTGATATAAAGACAATACCTAGTTCTAATGAAATTTCTTTGTCGTTAAAAAAAATATTTAGTTTGGATCAATATGGTACATCCATAGACAACTAATCATTTTACTAATAAATCAAATCATATTATTTGCAATCACATGCATGAAAAGATCTTTTTGAGGTTTAGTGAAAGCCAGAATACTTAATCTTTGTGTTACTAGTCCACAGTTCTAGAACTTGAAACATCACTGCTATTCGATTAAACTTGGACAAATGAGACTAACACTGAGACATGAATTAACAACTGACCTTCGGTATGCTGCTACAGTTTTTCCACCTCTTCATATGATGGTGTACATGCTTTCATTTCTTCATGGTTTGTTGATCAAAAAGAGTAACCTTTTGTCCATTTTTCACAAAGAAAAATAAGATAAAGTGAGTTCATGAGGGTATAAAATAAACAAATTAGAGATGAACTCGTGTAAATTATGGAGCCCTAGCTACACTTGACAACTTTATCCTCAGGGGTGGACTTACACTATCTAAGGTGGTGCCCGGAAACCACCTTAGAAATCGAAATCCTTTATAAGCTATGTGTTGATAAAATTTGGGACCTACCTTAAATTTAGATTGTGAACCACCTTACATCTTGAAAAGAAGAAAGAGACACAAAAAACAGAGTAAAGAAACAGCTGAAAACAACCTTAAAGTTTTATGTTAATGGAGGTTGTGAGGTTGTGTTTATTTGGAAGAGAAGATGACTCAGATTCCTATGTCCTTTTGATTTTGTTCTTAGGGCCTTATTTTTGTTTTAAGTTTTCTTTTAACCCCTGCACTTTCTGGTATACCAATTCATTTTATAATTTGCGATATTTAATCTAAATAATCGAGCAAAAAATTAGTAGTGTTGTATTTATTAAGGTCTAGAAAAGTCACATAAAGATAATCATGAACTCAAGTATCCTTATCCTTATTATCAAAATAATTAACTCAAAATCAATGGAACTCTACAGATCTATTAACCCATGACATGACGTGTTTACATCAAAGTGAAGATGTTGATGTTCTTAGAATAAGTGATGGGTCTATAAAATAGTTTCGTACATGTATATAAAAAATGTAGCCTAAGGTATTAACAATTACAAAGACTCTGTTATAAACAGATTGAATGCTCATAATCTAATATACGACGTTTGATTTATTGTTTTATTAACGTAGTTGTGTTGAATTGGACCCGGCCCGGCTTGACCCGACAACACATTGATTGTGTAATACGTTTACCCCTTGATTTTTTTGCCTTAACGATTTCATTAAAAGGTACTACCTAAGTTTTGCGGCTAGGTCCGCCACTGTTTATCCTAAACAACATATACTGTTTCATTAAAACGCCTTAGTTTTATTACGCATCTAAATATAGCTTTCATAACTTGAAGGTTGTAAAATTCACAATAATCAATTTACAAAACGCACCAAATAATGATGATAAACAAAGTGCCGGCCTTCCAGATACTTAATGAACCTCTAATACTTAACAAGAAAATATTCAATAATGTGGGGATTCAATTTAGGCCTCAACTCTAGTGTAAGTTTCCATCTGACCATAACTTATTCAAGCTTCTAAACGTAAAAGGCCAATCCAAACAAGAACAAATCAAGATTTAGCCATCTGCTTAACAAACTAAAAGCTTAGCTTCTGATTGCCCTCATTTGTTCACGTGTGTGTTCTGTCAACATTCTAATGGCAACAATCGTTACTTTTATTCAATGACTCAAGTTTTTGCCAATTAAACAGAACTTGTTTCCTGAGAGATCACCTAGTGACGATGTAGGTTCTTTGACATTCGGTCTACTGATGATAATAAAAAAAAACTTCATGTATAAAAATTACAAAAGGAACCAGCCAACTTCATTTTTTTCTTTAAAATGATACATTACAGACTATTGACTCACACTCTGCATATCAAGCTTAATAAAGAAAAACCACGCAAAAAGAAGTGTAAACACGAAAAGGCTTTTGCTTATGAATTAGTGTTTGCGTCCTACTTTCATTACATGATATAAAGACAATACCTTGTTGTCACTTTTCCCTTTCGGATCAAAATCACTTCCACCTGATGCTCCACCAAGTCGATAAGGAGATAATATAGTCCTTAACGTCTTTGCAGTCAAACATAAAAAGAAAGAAATTGTCAAATGAATAAGACCGTTTTTGTCTGCTATATTGCATAAGATAGAAAATATGTGATTGGAAACGTAACAAGAAGTGGAACAATATGAACTTATTGAAAAAAAGTGTACAAGATGGACGCATTACCTGCTGAAAACCAAGAAACTTGGCAATACTTAAGTTCATTAATGGGTGGAAACGGAGGCCTCCCCTACATGGACCCAAAGTCTAGTTAAATTGGACTCTATATGCTCGATTCACATGCATTTCACCTCTATCACCAACCCATGGAACTCTGAAGATAACTGTACGTTCTGGCTCTAACAATCGCTCCATTGTATTAACATAACTAGAATAAAGAAAGGCTCCATTAGAGGTTGCAAATTTGTGCAAAGGGTCAGGTCTACTTGGGAATGAATAACTTCTTGAACAGACTGTATGAACTCAAGCTCGTTAGGATCCCTTTTAATTGCAGCTTCAACAAAATCAGCCAATCAACATGGGACATACCTTGTTGTGGATCATGCATTATATAGTTTGCTGCTGATGTCTACGTTGATTATACAAGAACTACAACATAGAGCAGTGCAATTAACACAGTGCCAAGTGCCAACAACATAGAGCAGTGCTAATATTTTGTAAATTGGCATCTATCCCAGAAAAGAAAAACAGTTAAATGGAGATTGCACATGGTAGATAAGCTTATAGAGAAATTTACACTCCAAACAATAGCTTATTGTGGATACTTGTTGCAATCCTTTATAGTGTATATCAACTATCAAGTGACTACCTCTAGTACCTCATGCCATTGTATCTGCTAGAACAAGGTTACATGAATGGTCTCTGTACTACGGAGAAATTTAACATTACATTTTCTCCAAAAGCCAAACTTAAAATTTATGCAAAGCAATTTCAAGTAGTTTGTTTTGTCGCACATAATAAGCATACACAAGCTTCCTCACTGAAAAGATGAGCCGAACACTTATAGATGAAAGGTGTGGAAGCAACTGGTTTAACTGCTCCAATATTCCTCGACTTTAGGACTAGCAGTTGGCAATCAACAAGGTTTGGTAGGAGTTTTTCTATATATAGTCGATAATTCTCTTGATCGAGCTTAAGTCTCTACTACATTTACGTTAAGTTCACTTCAACTCAGCTATAATCGGTGAATATCTACACAACCTAATTTAACTAATAAAATTCCATCATTCATCAAAATATTCTACCAAGCATAAATTCAGAGTGCTTCAATCTTCATGCCTACGCTAATGGATTTTCACATACGAGACAACACAAGCTCGTTAAATTAGCTAGGCTTTAGCTTATGCATTTCAACTAGAAACAATATCCTACTAGCAACAGTACAAGTCGAGCTAACTATACAATCTTATTAGCTCCAAGCAACCTTTAAATTAGTCGAGCTAACTATATAATCCTATCAGCTTCATGCCAAACGTATTAATAAGCAATATCCTACTAGCAACATAATTTCACAATGCCTTAATCTTCATGCCAAACGTATTAATAAGCAATTTAAAGCAATAGAAGTACTAATAATTATTCAACTTATTAATAAGCAAACAAAGGTATCACCCCCAAAAAACTTTATCATAACAATAGATATCAGTTTATTAACAAAACACTTCATATACAATACAAAACGTAAAGGAAACGTTGTTTATACTCTTTTGACAAATATGATTTGGAACGGTGGAGTGCGGAGGTGATAACGGTGGTGGTGCCGGAGTTAGGCGATGGTGGTGTGTGTAGGTTTTGGTGAGATCCGCTTTTTACTCTTTTGACAAATATGATTTGGAAGGCGGCATTATTTTTTATTTTTGTTTTGTTATTTAGTGGGTAAACTAGGTGTCACGACAAGCCTTAGGCTCGTCGTGCCACATCAGCATCCCATTTTTCCACAACTAACCACAACAAACCCTCTCTTCACTCATAACAAACCTCAACCTCTTTATTTCGGGCCCACCACTACCACTTTATTTTTTTTATTCAATTTCCAAATAAACTAAATTCATTTTATTAAAAATAAAAATACAATTTATACTAAAAAAAAAGTTATAAATTAAAAAAAAAAAAAAAAAAAAAACAGAAAAGACAAAACCTAAACTTCTTCTTCTTCCCTTCTTCTTTCCAAAAGCTTCACACACACAAACACACCTCCGATTCACACATATATTACACACATACACAATATAAACCGCTCCAACATCTCTTGGGTCCCACCTTGCAGGTTTCTCATTCGTCGTCTGCACGGCGGGGGAAGCCACGGCGCTCGACGGCGAGAGGGGGCGGTGTCAAGATTTCCCACGGCGAGCTGCCACGGTGGACGGCGAGCCCCTAAGGCGAAGCCACACCGTGTGCTCTAAGTTTCAGTGGGTAAAAGTTTTATTTGATTACTTTTATAAATTTTAGTAGGCAAAAGCTTTAGCAAGTAAATGTAACAAATTTTGTAGTGCACCTTCTTTATCTCTTTTAATCATCTTCACCACCACCACTCTCTCTCTTCGGTTTATAAAATCCGGACATTACTACCCAGGACGTTTTTGCAAATCAAACTCACACACACGTAAAAAAAATCACATCTTCTAACAAATTAAACTCATAACCACATCACCATTTCAAATCAAACTCATACACATCTTCTAATCATCATCAAACTACATCTCCATCACAATACTCTTTTGTTCCTTCTTTCCAACAAAACAAACCACCATTATCTTTTTTTCATACGAACAATTTTTTTAAAACCCTTGCATGAACTCAGATTACGAAACCCAAATGAAAATGGATTCGATTAATGATCTTATAACATTCCCAGGTAAGTTTTTATTTGTTGTTTTTAATAGATCGATGATGGGTTTGTTAGATCTTTAAGGATTTTTGATATTTTCTAATAACATGAGATCTTGTTTTCTTTTATGTTTGAAGTCTTGTTTTGATCCATGATGAAGTTCTCTTCGATTGTATGTTTAAAAGTCTGTCTTGATTTTCAAATGAGAAATCTGAGACGTTTGTTATTTGATTTGTTTACTTAAAATGAAAAAGTCAAACCACAAAGGCAAAAACTAAAACAAAACTAAAACTAAAACAAAAATGCTTAGTGGTGGTGATTACAGAGGTGGCGTTATGTGTGGATGGTGATAGCATTGTGACAGATCTGGGTGGTGGTGTTGATATTTGAACATGGATAGATTTGGTTGCGGCTATGCTATACAAAAATTTTATGGGTTCTAAAGGTGTGATTCGTGGTTTGATAAGATATGGGAAGAAGAAAATCACAAAAATGATTTTAATTTTTTTTTTTTTTTTTTTTTTTTTTTTTTTTTTGTATGCAAATCTTTGTTGTTTTGGGTATGCAAATGGTTGCAGTTGGCATGATTTTATTTGGTGATAATTTACTACCATATAAGTGATTTGATGTATTTGTTATTAGAAGTGATTTTCAGCTGTCAATTTCCATAAATCTTTAATTTGTTGTTGAAAGTGATTTTATTTCTGAATTTGGTCAAGATAAACATGTGTGTGAATGTGTGATGGTGAATGATTATTGGGTGGTGATAGTTGGAGATAAAAGGAAGAAGATGAAGTTAAAAATAAAGGTGAAAATACTAAAATACCCTCACATGGACTGACTTAATGAGAGTTAGTGGGCCCCGTTAGAGGGAAGGACTAACGGCGCATAACATTTGCCACTTAAGGACGAACGGTGCAACGTTTTTGGTCAAATCTTTATTGATAAGAAGCCCAACCCAAGTGTATAATAAGTAGAAGTCCATCAAGCCTAAGAGCCCAGATTTGGCACATAGCCAGACCCGGTCAAGACTTGGGCCCGTTTGTGAGCAGCAAATATACTACTGGTAGGGTGTGAAATATTTAAATGTTAAATACTAAAAATCTTAAAAACTTGAATTTGGTGCATTAGACCATGGGGTATAATGGTTTGGCTTCACGCCAGATCCGATGTGGCCACCAAAGTAGCGCCGCCACACTTATGCCAACATACCCCAACCCTTTATCGCCAATTTCCAACCCATCAAAGTGGCGTGTGTGATTTTCGGTAAAGGACAAAAAATAGATTTATTTTTTTATAGTGTTTTTGAGAGTCTGCGTTATTTAGTGTGTGTGTGTGTGTTTTTACCAGGGAAGGAAGAAGAAGTATGGGTCATCATCGAGTAAATTATCTACACCATCAACTTGTAAATATATTTTGTGAGTTTTTAATACATTTCAAATACTGGCGTCCAACTGTTCTTATCCATCAATTAATATATTTTGTATTTTTTAAAAATAATAGTTTACATTATACATACTTGTTTAGCATTTTTTATATTTGTTGTATTTTTGTGTTGTTAGGTTTGTTTAAAAATTGTAAAAGAAAATAAAATTTCGGGTTGGTAGGACCCAAATAGCATGTTATGAGTGAAGGGGTGTTTTGGGTATATTAGTGTTAAAAATAAAGATGATAAAGTAGCGCTGAGGTGGCACTGAAAAAGAAAATTTGGCATGTCACCATACCCCATGCTCTTAGGGGAAAGATTTGATTAAAACGTGAATGGTGATGGCGAGCTAACGTAATAACCATAAATCTAGTGACTATTACACTGGATTTTATATTATAACTCTAACTAAGCTTGTGACCAGGCTTGGATTTGGGCAAGGGCGGGCTCGACCATGGCACTATTCTAGAGGGGCACCATTTGTCTTGAGGCCCAATGTTTGTATACCCCATAACTTAAAGCTTTTCAAAAGCCCAATATTAAGCCCAGATATGCAAACTACTAACGAGTAACAAAGGAAAAAAACACAATATACATATCCTGTGAATTTCATATCGATCAACATGGTCACAATTTAGTCTCAATTCGTTAAATGCTTCTTTTGGCTGTTGAGAGGTAAATTTTTGATTTTGCAGGTTGTTATATACTACGAGTAGTAGCTTGCTATTTGTTTACTTGATTGGATTTATATTCATTCAATATAACACTATTCGAGTAATAGGATGCTCTTGGTGTATTAATATGCTTGGAGGACTATAACAATATTTAGTATTACAGAACTTCTTTTATATCCATCTCGTTGCATCCTTTTATTGATGTATTTATACGTTTGTTAAGATAATTTTGTGAGCCATTTGCGAGAATATCAAATGTTAGTGTGATTTTGCACACCGAAGGGCCCTAGGTTTTGTTACCGCCTAGGGCCTTCTAAATCTCGAAGACGACCCTGCTAGTGACATACAAGCTTAAGTTTGGCTCCTTTTTAAATAAAGCTTGACTTAAGTTGGACCTATTAAAAATTCTAAGAGCATGTTTACTACACAACTTTTTAGAGATATAACATTTTTATTTTTAAAAAGAAGTCTAACTTAAAGAAAAGCCTTATTTTGATACACTAGCTAAAAGATTATATTTCATCAATGTATTGTCAATCATCTACTACTATATATTTGAGTGTTGTCCAAATTTACTCCACTAGTGAGTAAAGAGCGTCTGCATGGCTCCTTATTTATGCGCTACTTTTTTTTTTTTTTTTTTTTTTTTTTTTTTTTTTTTTTTAATATAGTATTTAAACGTGGTTGATATATATTTACGCAGAAAAACTAACAGGTTACTATAAAGGTTTTTGTGAACCTCTACTTAATATACGTGTATTTAATTAAGTATTTTAATTTTTGGCATATCATGTATGTATATGTTTAGTATTACTCTATTGTTGTGTACATACTTTATTAATACTCATGTGTCACATATTATATTTTATAATTATAGATACGACTAATTTATCAAAACAGTTTTGTAAAATATAAAACATCTTTCAATTACAACTACGAGTTGTGGACAAACTCCAAGTCAACTGATGCACAATTTCTTTTTATGAATATAAAGAAAATATAAATGTACAATTAGCAAACAAGTATTTTCTTTTGACACATTAGTAAACCAACTAAAAAAACATGTACTATGATTTTCTTTTGACATATTTATGTGTGACAAAATTTTAAGATCTAAGTTCATTTCGTAAAAATCATGATTTTTAACGTAAATTTACACTAAACGAAAAACATCCATCGGGTTCCGGGAACCGCTAGTTTCACCCCGGGTTGCCAGCTTTCTTCTACCAAACATGCCTTATACCTTAAGTTCGAAATCAATGACAAATAAAAATATTCTCGAAAAAAAATGCATACTATAGTACTAGAAAGAAGATACATAAGTACTTGCACAACAATCCATAATAAATTACTAAAATGCTACGGAGTATAAAAATGCTAGACTTCATAAACTTCAATCGTGAACCTGATCATGCTTCTTAATCGCTGCACGTCACAGCGTCACACCATATCCTTCTCTCCAACAAATAGTCATTATACATACATCTAAACACATAAACATACTACTTTAGATAATACATCAACGAAAAATATATCTATATATATTTTACATAATAATAATATTGTTCATGTACTTTTTATCTGTTGTAAAAGACACTCAATAATGCTATGATTTACCATTAGAAGTGTGTAGGTATGTAAATGACATTTGACTAGTAAAAAGTATAATTATTACACATTTCTAAAATTGGGTGGACTCTCACTTTCATCAAACAACCTGAGTGGTGTAATTGAAACTAAAGATTTTCAGGGTCTCAGCAACCTAACGTTTCTTGATCTTTCATATAACAAGTTTTCAATCATAACAAGCAGCAACAGCTCTATCGTGTCTCACCTTCCAAACTTAGATTCGTTGTATTTGGCTTCGTGCAATCTCCAAAAGTTCCCTGATCTACGAAACCAATCAAATATAGAAGAGCTTGATCTTTCAGACAACAAAATTCAAGGGAAATACCAAATTGGATATGGGAAGTTGGGAATGGAGGACTGGCGTATCTGAACCTTTCTCATAACAAATTAACTTCCCTCCAAGAGCCCTACAATTTTCCTAATCTTGACGGCATCGACTTGCATTCCAATCGTCTTAGTGGGGCGATTCCGATATCGCCACAACGTGCTCAGTTCATCGACTATTCAGACAATCTTTTCAACTCGTCACTCTCGGAAAGCATTGGGAGAAACCTCGCCTCTACCTATTTCTTCTCGGTTTCTAACAATTTGCTTACCGGGACGATCCCTGGCACCATATGCAATGCTACCTACCTTAAGGTCCTTGATTTGTCAAACAATCATTTAAATGGAACGATACCACAGTGTTTGATTGAATTTGGTAATGATCTCGGGGTATTTAATGATCTCGGGGTACTGAACTTGGCAAACAATGGTCTGACTGGTCAAATTGAGGGAACATTTCCAGCAACCTGTAGCTTGAAGACTCTAGACTTGCACGGAAACTCTTTGGAAGGAAAGATTCCACAATCTATCGTCAACTGCAGAATGCTACAAGTGTTAAACCTTGGGAAAAACAAGATAAATGACACTTATCCATGTTCTTTGGGCAACAATGCCAACTTGCATGTTCTTGTTCTCCGATCAAACAACTTTAATGGTGTGGTCCCACCAGAATTTTTCAGTCAATGGGGAGCTATGATGACTGTTGAGAATAGAACTAGTACGAAGCAACTCAGCTTTATGGTGAATGCGCCAGTCACTGATTTCTACTATCAAGATACAGTTACAGTCACAGTCAAAGGAAATGAGTTTAAGCTAGTCAAAATCTTGACACTCTTCACATCCGTTGATATCTCAAGTAATCGTTTTTCAGGGGTGATACCAGAAACAATTGGCCAACTCAAAGCTCTGCATCTTCTCAACGTATCACATAACGAGTTTACAGGCTCAATCCCACCATCTATTGCGCATTTAAGTCAGCTAGAATCATTAGACATGTCGTCAAACAAGATAACCGGAGAAATCCCATCTGTGCTCACCACCCTTCCCTTCCTATCTGTTTTTAATTTGTCATACAATCAATTGGAAGGAAAAATCCCAACAGGCTCCCAGTTTCAGACGTTTTCGGAGACATCCTATTTAGCAAACAAGGGGTTATGCGGTTTTCCATTGAACCGAAATTGCACTAGTTCAGTTGTAGCCGTGCCATCATCTTCGCCAAATTCTGATACATCTGGTGATGGGAATGATTGGCTGACCATATTCTACGGAATGGGAGCTGGAGCAGGATCATTAATTGTTGTAGCGGTTTTGTATTCTCTATACAAGGCTAATACTTCTAGTACAACTAGACAAACGGGATCTGTTTAGCTCGGTCTATTACTGTCGATGTCAAGATTTCCTTTCCTGTATGTTTCAATTTGTTTACAGAGTCATAATGTAAGGTCTTGAAGCAATAAATAGCAAAAGAATATTAACGGGGTGTTTGTTTTAGCTTAATTTCGGGCACATGAGCTTAATTTTGGCATACTTTCGCTAAGCTCATTTTACAGTGTTTTTTTTTTTTTTTTTTAAAAAAAATTTTGAGCTTAATATGACTTAAGACTGGATAAAAGGCAAAAAAAAAAAAAAAAAAAAAAAAAAAAAAAAAAAAAGCATCTGAAATATGAGCCGAACAAATAAAGCTCATATGTCTGAAAATAAGCTAAAAACACACTCGTGAAGGGTCTTATGATAGTATTAGCTCAATAAGCTTTCACAAACTTTCCTCTCATTTGTTATCATAATTTATGTTAAACTAATGCTGTCATATTTCTTAAACATCACCATAATCCAATAGTAGGCTAACAAGCCAGACTAAAGATCCGTTTTTTCGGTCCAACAGTTTAAGACTTTAAGAGTTTAAGTAATCACTTCACCATGTTACTATTACGGTCAACGGATAAGGTTTTTTCTATTACCTGGGAAGGGCAAGTCTTTGAC
Organism: Chrysanthemum seticuspe; assembly: GCA_019973895.1. Classification (NCBI taxonomy): domain Eukaryota; kingdom Viridiplantae; phylum Streptophyta; class Magnoliopsida; order Asterales; family Asteraceae; genus Chrysanthemum; species Chrysanthemum seticuspe. Next base: position 335,812,524 of record BPTQ01000009.1, read on the forward strand.
TAAGATGTACACGGCCTCACCGAAGTATCCTTGTGACCGTGACCATTTCCAACCCCTTCCCTGGCAACCCCGAAGATGCGTACCAAGTGAGGTTTAAACGTGAGACCGCTAGCTCGTTACTACATTATATGCCTAACTGCCTGTTCATGTTATGCTTGAGCTACATCAGAAATGAATACGAACTACGAAATACAGCTACATTGTTACATTATATGCCTAATCGCTTGTTCATATTCGCAACTGCATTTCACTTAGTATAAGAGCAGTTAAAGATACGATATTTGATGTGTACCATAATGCAATGATAATGAAAATGAAAAGCAACATGTAAATTGCAATTCGATTGGATGAAGCTCGTTCATGGTGACGTAATCATTGATTGTCATTTTGTAAAGAGTAAACTACACGGGTCGTCCTTGGTTTACATCTATAGTCCCTCAAACTATTTTCTTCCCTAAGGTTAACAAAAATGACACCAACAATCCCTTCAAGTGGTTTGGATTCATTCATTTGCTGAATCCAACGTTTGGCACACTTATTTTGGATTCCATTAATACTTTGATACCAAATAATGAATTCTCACCCACTCGGTGGGTTTCCAAAAAATTTGTTAGAGGAATTGCTTTTCTTTATTTCACAAAAAGTATCAACCACATGATCCTCTAAGTCACTTTCTTTCTAGTACTTTTTATTATTAAATAATATGTTTTATTATAATTTTTTAATAAAATAAATGTATTTTTAAAATATAATAAATAATTTTCTCTCTCCTCATTTTCTTTCAAACATTTCCCAAATCCAAATACAATTTCAATCCCACTTACAAACCAAACGGGCCCTAAATGTTTATGAGTTGATATTAAGGTGCTAGACTCACAATCGTATGTTTATTGTAAAGTTATACATTTATGACATTATTGCTGAGTGCAGTCAAACCTAAATAAATGCTATTCATCAATACCAACAACCCATCTCCATTCTCCTATATTAACAAGTACCCCCACTCACTTATCTTTCACAAGCAAACATTGCAATGCACATACAAATCCTCTCATCTTTAATTTATCTTCCTCCCAATATTAGTCACACACAAACACCACAATCACCATCTTCGACACTAGTATGTTAGCATCAAGTACTCTTGATCATACAACGACTCATGTCTTACCAAGAAATGTTTTCAAGCATGGGCGAAACTCTCACCGAACATGCTCAAACTCGTTTATATTACTACTTCTATTTTACGACGTACAAGCAACAATACATTCTATTATTGAAATAGGTGTTCTTGGAACAGTGTCACGTCTCTTTCTTTGACCAGCTTCTGGCATAAGGTTAGATATGGCTTTTATTGTGTATTGTCTAAAGTACTATGTTTATGTGTTTAGATGCTTATACTGTATAAGGAGCCCTGGTTGTCGACCGGAAGGATTTGGTAGGATGTGCAACGATTGAGAAATATGCTCGGGCTCACGATTGAAGTTTACGAAGTCTAGCATTTTTTATAGCATTTTAGTAATCTATTTAGTATTATTTTGTAATTTGTCCTAAAAGACACTTAGTTATGCTATGATTTACCATTACAAGTGTGTATGAATGTAAATGACATTTGACTAGTAAAAAGTGTGATTATTACACATTTGTGAAATTGCGTGCACTTTCTAATGCACACTTATTTTGGAACTAGTATTAGCACTTATATACAGGGTTTAAAATAAAACTTTGAATTGTTTTGCTATAAACCTGAGTTTGACATGTTATATATGTTCCGAGCTCAATTAGACTTTGAGATTGAATTGTTCATGAAAAGCTTGACACATGCTCAGCTCTAGTTCTAGTGATACGTCTAGCATGTCTTGAATGTGCACTTCACTGAACTAGTCCAAACACCAGTTCTAGTCCAAACACTAGTTCTACTATTCTAGCTATATGTCCGGCATGTCCTGAACTAGTCCATCTGGACGAAACCCGTTTACACTAAACCTGTTTGACCTATTGCCCCACCCAACCAGCCATATCCGCTCATCTTTCCAAACTAAATACGCATCTACTGATATGGGCCCCTTCTGAAACCTTATTATGCACGAATAATCTCAGGGTGGTTCGATATTTAAACCAGCTGAAGTGCTGATTGGTATCCATGGCACTGATAATGAGAAAGACTTTTTTCTTTCCTTGCCTTTGTCCGTTTTGCATTTAAGTATGCAATATGTACTTGCTTTCAGCAATGACAAGTATTTATCCAACAAGTTCTAGAAAAGGTTTAAAATCAACCGGTATGTTCAACCTTTCACTCTGCGGTAAAATGGGTGGGTTAGGTAATGTGTCAAAATGGTTTAAGTTAAGCAAACACTTGGTGTTTGGATATGCTTCTGTTGCATGTAGTTATAGTAATCACTTTTTGATTTAGTTTTGTGGCAGCTAATATCAAACTGACACAAGTCACTTAGTTTGAAAAAGTACTTATTGTATCTTACACTTGTGTATTTTACACAACTGGAGCTTTTATGATGGTATCCTGTATGTCTTGCAGATTTGGAAAAACCAAAAGCTGTGGTAGGATTCTTGAAATGGCAAAATAAATGGTAAAGAAACCTACCCAATCACAACAGTCCATTTCATTGCCCTTAGCACCTGTAAATATCAACTCGGATCTAGCTCTTAATCAGAAGACCAATGTTCTGTGTTTACTTGCCGTTAGTTTTGTAGATCCTGAGCACGTATGGTGAAGCGACTTCTGTTGGAGTATAATTTGGAAAGTGAAAAACTCAGTTGGCCAGACGGGTGGTAACGGGTCGAAACAAGTAAATTTGGTATAGCTTGATACATGTCAGTTTGGGTTGACCTGTCTTCAGTTACTCCAGTAGGTAGCATCAAAGGCACGTTGCTCCTAACCATCTTGAACTGTAATTCCCAACCCTGGAAATCACACTTCATGCACGTTGAATATCCAATCATCTTTCACTGAAAATGAATCCTGTAAACAAAAAACTTATTACAATAAGTTTATTTATGATAATAATGATAAGCTATCTTAGTTTTGAGTCAAGTTTTACATTTCATAAGATGAACTAACTAATTATTCTCATATTCAGAAGTAAAATAGCTTACTTCATCAATCCCATGAATTATAAAGTTTGACTGATATATAACTTACACAAGCTACTTCATTTGAAATCTGTTAAAAGTTTTTATGAAACTCTTTGACGTGACATTAAAGTTTATCATTAAATTATAGGCTAATTGTCACTTCAGCAGACTTGAAAGTAGACGTCAACGTCAATATTTCAATAAAAACAAATCCTGTAAATCATTACATAGTAAAATCAATTCGTTTATAACGATTATTTTGTACAATCAGTTAGTAAACTGTTGCACAATAATTTTGAGGCTATTAAGGTAACCATTGTCCCTTCAACAGAATTCAAAGTAAACGTCAAGGTCAATAGTTTGTCTAATTGCGAATACTTAACTAGTAAATTCGAAAGACCAAGTCCAAGGTTGAATTAAATTTAAAATTACTCTATGAAACAAATAGAAATAAAAAATAATCTAACAGAATTGTTTAATGCTTATCATGAGATCATAAGTAAATAGATTTAGCAAATATAAACTAAAGTTGCTAAGTTTTCGAATTTCATAGGCTCGACGGCTCATAAGCATCATATGTGTCTAAATTTTGGTTCATAATGAAAACCCAACTCCGCTTTCAGATATTCTTGTTACCCTTTTACCTGATCGTGTTTGGGGTTGATACAATTTTGGTTTATGGCCAATGTCAAATAAACCACCAAACGATTTTGATCCAGTTGAAAAACGAACTCCCGTTCAATTCTTCACTTTCAACAAAGCTAGTGTCATGGAAGCCAAATGCCACAGATTGCTGCTCATGGGGAGGTGTAACCTGTAGCATCAAGGGTCAGGTTATTGGTCTAGACTTAAGCAAAGAAATGATATCAGGTGGAATCAATGATTCCAGTGCTCTATTTGGTCTAAAGAATCTTGAAAGCCTGAATCTTGCTAATTGTAACTTAATTGGAACATTTCCCGAAAAGGTCCTCCAGTTGGAAAGTTTACAGATTCTTGATTTATCGTTTAACAGGAATCTTTATGGTTCTTTGCCTGAATTTCCTATGAATGGGTCGCTTCAAACTATAGTTCTTAGCAACACAAATTTCTCAGGGGAGATACCAAAATCTATTGGAAATCTAAAGCAACTATCATACCTAGACTTGCTTCAAACAAGTTTATTGGCGAAATCCCATCATTCAAACTATGCAAGAATCTAACTCACATCGATTCAAGTCCACACGTCTGATTGATGTTCACAACAGAAACACTAAAACAAATAAAACTGGAACACACAATGTTTCTTGGAATAAGCTCTCCAATTAATCAGAAAAGTATTTGCTTACAAATACTGATATTGAATGCACACATACAAACCACAGCTCGGTTTGTTTATATAGGTGTTAGAATTTGCTTTCTAATCCTACTACAATTCTAATAAAGCTAGATAGTCCTTAACAAATAAGGAGTCCTAATAAGACTAGAATTGTAAACTTCCATATGCTTGGAAACTGTTTTGTCTTTCCATATGCTCGGTTCTTTGGACTGCACATTAAGCTCGTGACTTTTGAACTACTCATTAGCTCGAGTAGAACATTAGACCAACATTCACCCCCCTAATTTCTGACTCGAGATAGGTAGGTCTTCAACTCCGAGTAACTCTTGCATCTCCTTGAACTTAATCCTTGCGAGAGCTTTCGTCAGAATATCAGCACGTTGCAAATCTCCTCTTACAAACTCAACTTGTACTTGGCCTCTTTCAACACATTCTCGGATAAAATGATAACGTGTGTTTATATGCTTGCTTCTCCCGTGAAAGACTGGATTTTTCATAAGTGCAATAGCCGATTTGTTGTCAACAAATAAGACCACCACTCTTTCTTCCATTCCGGTTATTTCACTCAACAACCCACGTAACCATATCCCTTGACACGCGGCTGAGGTTGCAGCCATGAACTCGGCTTCACAAGACGATAGAGCCACCGTGTTTTGCTTTTGTGAGCACCAAGTGATAGGTGATTTACCTAGATAAAATACGTGCCCAGTTGTGCTTCGACCATCATCTTGGTCCATAGCAAAACTACTATCACTAAACCCCACTAACTCCTTGGTTTTCTCTTGGTTGTATCGTATTCCAAAATTCAAACTACCTTGGATATACCTTAGTATTTGTTTCACAGCTGCCATATGTGATTCTTTTGGTTCTTGCATATAACGACTAACCAAACCAACCGAATAAGATAAATCAGGTCGAGTGTGTAGTAAATACCTTAAACAACCAACTCGTCATCTATACAAAGTTGCATCAACTGGTTTTCCTTCCTTGTCCATGCTTAACTTCATTCCAGGTTCTAATGGACATTGAGTAGAATTCGCTTCATGCATCCCAACATCTTTCAAGATCTTCTTTGCATAGCTTTCTTGACTTATTGAGATACTCGAATCCTCTTGCTTTACTTCACTGTTTCGTGCTATGGATGGTGGAGAAATTGGTCCACATAGGTCGGCATGTATCAATTGAAGAGGATGTGTTGCCTTAAATTTTGCAGCTTTAGGAAACGCCATACCTTAAACAACCAACTCGTCGTCTATACAAAGTTGCATCAACTGGTTTTCCTTCCTTGTCCATGCTTAACTTCATTCCAGGTTCTAATGGACATTGAGTAGAATTCGCTTCATGCATCCCAACATCTTTCAAGATCTTCTTTGCATAGCTTTCTTGACTTATTGAGATACTCGAATCCTCTTGCTTTACTTCACTGTTTCGTGCTATGGATGGTGGAGAAATTGGTCCACATAGGTCGGCATGTATCAGTTGAAGAGGATGTGTTGCCTTAAATTTTTCAGCTTTAGGAAACGCCTTCTTGGTTTGTTTTCCTACCAAACAAGATTCACACAACTTGTTCTCTTGATGAATTATTGGCAACTTTTCAACCATGCCCTTCCTTGCCATTAATTCCATCGTCTCGAAATTAATGTGACCCATCCTAGCATGCCATAACCAAGCATCATCTTCCATCTTTGCTTTGAGACACACGGACTTCCAACTTGGAGCTTAATCTTGTAAAGTCTATTACTTGTTCTAGGAACCTTCATCAAAAGCTTGCCATCTGAGTCACGCATAGTAAGAAGGTTACCTTTCATACGAATGTCACATCCGCCTTCGGTAGCTTGCCCAAGACTAATTATGTTGCTTTTTAGCTCGGGTAGGTAATAGACTCCAGTGATTAACCGTTGCTCTCCCGTTTTCCCTTCAATGATTACCGAACCCTTTCCTTTTATCTCGATGTAGGAGTTATCACCAAACTTCACTCTGCCGGAGATATTCTCATTCAACTCCGAAAAGTATTCTCGGATCCCCGTCATGTGATTACTTGCTCCATTATCCAAATACCAAGTGTCTTCCTCGTTTCGCTTAGTATTCAATTGGTTTGGGATAATCTTTTCTTCATTCAAGAAAACTACTTCTTGAACGCTTTTCATCATAAAAAGTGTCGGGTCATCATCATCCTCCGTTTGCAAAAGGTTTGATTCATGCTTTTGCTTCTGTTCACTTCGTTCAGGGCAGTTAGAAGCAAAGTGACCATATTCATCACATCTGAAGCATTGAATCTTTGAAAGATCTCGACTTTTGTTCTTCTTTTGCTCCGTATTGCTCCCGGAGTTGTTACGGTTGTGGTTATTAGCTTGACCACTATCATGAGATTTGTTTTGAGAAGAAAAGTTTTGACCTTTACCGTTGCCACCAGAGGAATTCCTTCCTCGACCTTTCTTATCATATCTTTCAGCCCTTCCGAACATCAACATGCCTTGATCTTCAGAAGTGGTGTCAACACCCTTCATTCTTCCTTCAAAAGCTTTCAACCTTCCAATTGCTTCTTGAAAAGACATAGTATTCAAGTCAGCAAATTGTTCTATTGAGGCAACAATTGCAACATACCTATCCGGAACGGATGCAAGTAGCTTCTTAACAAGTTTCTTGTCTTCATAAATTGTTCCCAAGCTATTTACTTCTGTTACAATTTTGCCCAACCTAGCCGCATAGTCATCGATTGATTCGTTGACTTTCATCTTTAAAGATTCGAATTCCGTCTCCAAGGTTTGCAACCTTGCGTCTCGAACCCGATCAACACCCACATACCTGGTCTTCAAAGCTCCCCAGATTTCTTTGGCTGTGTTGAATTGTGAAACTTGAAAAACAAGTTCTTCTGGAATCGCCTGGAAGAGTAACGCCACTGCCATGTGATCTTGCTTGGCAACAACTTGTGTTCCTTCCCCTGGTTCCAGTGCATCAAGTATTCCATGGACTCGGAATACCGCTTTAACTCTTATTGCCCATATGTTATAGTTCGTGCTTGTTAACATTGGACATTGAAGAGCCGTTTTAGAATGTTCAATTGGTGGTTGACTCGACTCGCCTTGCACCATCCTTCTTGAACGCCTTTTGTAATTTACCGGTGTAGTTGGATTGTCTTCCAGCCCTAGAACACGCTTGTTTTACTTCTTGCCTAAGTAAACCAAGTTAAAGTTTGAAACTTTATTAACTTCTTGGAAACCCTTTATGTTCGACTGTCTTGGAAACCTTCTGTGATAGTCTTTGGAAACCCTTTAGTGATCGACTAATCTTGGAACCAATTCAAGACCTGCTGCTGTGATCGACCTGCTTCAACCTGCTGTTGTGATCGATCACCAATTCAAGACCTGCTGCTGTGATCGACCACTGTTGGAACCTGGTGATCGACTACTCTTGAAACCTGGTGATCGACTACTCTTGAAACCTAGCTCTTGATACCAATTCAAGTCCACACGTCTGATTGATGTTCACAACAGAAACACTAAAACAAATAAAACTGGAACACACAATGTTTCTTGGAATAAGCTCTCCAATTAATCAGAAAAGTATTTGCTTACAAATACTGATATTGAATGCACACATACAAACCACAGCTCGGTTTGTTTATATAGGTGTTAGAATTTGCTTTCTAATCCTACTACAATTCTAATAAAGCTAGATAGTCCTTAACAAATAAGGAGTCCTAATAAGACTAGAATTGTAAACTTCCATATGCTTGGAAACTGTTTTGTCTTTCCATATGCTCGGTTCTTTGGACTGCACATTAAGCTCGTGACTTTTGAACTACTCATTAGCTCGAGTAGAACATTAGACCAACATCGACCTCTCACTAAATGGTTTATCGGGTATGATTCCTTTTGATCACTTTCAAGATCTTAATAATCTTGTGAAGGTTTATTTAGGATTCAATAGTTTCAATGGAAGCATACCTTCATCTTTGTTCTCTCTGCCAAATGTGCAACGGATACGTCTTTCCAACAACAATTTTGATGGTCTGCTTCCACAGTTTTCAAACTCGTCCATACCATTATTGTACTGGCTTGATTTAAGACGTAACAAATTGAAAGGTCAAATTCCCAGGTCATTTTTTGAACTTGGACAACTTAATGTCCTCTTACTTTCATCAAACAACCTGAGTGGTGTAATTGAAACTAAAGATTTTCTGGGCCAAGTACCTGCGGATTGAACACTCTAGACCTGCATGGAAATTCTTTGGTAGGGGAGATCCCACGATCCCTTGTCAATTGCACAATGCTAGAAGTGTTAAACCTCGAGAACAACAAGATAAAGGACACTTATCCATGTTCTTTGGGCAACAATACCAACTTGCATGTTCTTGTTCTCCGATCAAACAGGTTCCATGGATCCATTCATTGCGGTGAAGGCCGATACAACTGGTCAAAGCTTCATATTTTAGACATAGCTCACAATAACTTTAATGGTGTAGTCCCACCAGAATTTTTCAGTCAATGGAGAGCTATGATGACTGCTGAGGATAGAACTAGTACGAAGCAACTCAGCTATATAGTGTCACAAGGCTTTTACTTTCAAGATACTGTGACAGTCACTGTCAAAGGATTCGAGTTGGAGTTAGTTAAAATCCTGACAATTTTCACAACCATTGATATATCAAGTAACCGTTTTTCAGGGGTGATACCAGAAACAATTGGCCAACTCAAAGCCCTATATCTTCTCAACGTATCACGTAATGAGTTCACAGGCTCTATCCCGCCATCTATTGGAACTTTGGGTCAGTTAGAAGCATTGGACATGTCGTCAAACAGAATAACCGGAGAAATCCCATCTGTGCTCACCACCCTTCCCTTCCTTTCTGTTTTGAATTTGTCATACAATCAATTGGAAGGAGAAATCCCAATAGGCTCCCAGTTTCAGACGTTTTCGGAGGCATCATATTTAGGGAACAAGAGATTATGTGGTTTCCCATTGAACCAAATTTGCACAAGTTCAGCTGTACCTGTGCCATCATCTTCGCCAAGTTCTGACGCATCTAGTGATGGGAATGATTGGCAAACCTTTTTCTACGGAATGGGAGCTGGAGCAGGATCATTAATTGTTGTAGCGGTTTTGTATACTCTATACAAGGCTAGTACTTCTAGTACCACTAGACAAACGAGATCGGTTTAGCTCGGGCTATTACTTTCAATGTCGATTTCCTGTATGTTTCAGTTTCTTTATAGAGTCATAATGTAAAGTATTGAAGCAATAAATAGCAAAAGAATATAAACAGGGTGTTTGTTTTAGCTTAGTTTTGGGTTTATTAGCTTAACTTGTACGGCCTAACTTTTCACAAGCCCATTTTCTACGCTTTTTTTGGTGACTATTGTGGCCTATAATTGCAAAAAAAAAAAAAAAAAAAAAAAAAAAAAAAAAAAAAAAAAAAAAGTCTATAAAAAGTAAGCTCACAAGCCCGAAAATAAGCTATAAAAAACACTCGTGAAGGGTCTTATGATCTACTAGCTCAACAAGCTTTCACAACTAATGTTCTTCCTCTCATCTACACTCATTGTTAAACAAATACTGCCATATTCCTTAAACATCACCATAATCCAATAGTATGCTAAGACTTTAAGTAATCAGTCCAATAGCATGTTACTGAAGAGGGCGAGTCTTTGAGTAAGATTTACACGGCCTAACTAGAGTATGCCTTATAACCATTTTAAACCCCTTCCTTGGCAACCCCGAAGATGCGTACCTAGTGAGGTTTGAGTGTGAGAGTTCTTCTTGTTAGTACATTCATATGCCTAACCAGTAGGCCACTAGTTTAAGCAATCAGTTGAGCATGTATATGAACTAGGAAAAATAACTACATTCATTTTATCAAACACTTTGGGTGCAATAACTAATCACAACTGCATTTTATTCAATTTAAGAAACAGTTATAACAGATAGTTGTTAAACTTACTTTTATCCATTTGTCCACATGTCACTCTCCTATTCGCCAAACCCAACTCCCATGGATCGCAATCCAACGGCCCAAAATCATTCCACGTCAGCAATCCGCACCACACCATTTCCACCAATCACACCCATTCCCACAAACAACAATTTCCCTAAATTACATTTTAATACCTTAGGCATATCTTATACATGTGAAGAAAGTGAGCATGTGAACGGGTTTCGATTCACTAGACAAAGATTCTTTTTACAAAGCTATGGATCTCAATTATTTGTCTATCGAATCGAATCCTCGCTCATAAATGTGCTACTTATTATATGGTGTTCTGCTAAGCTTTTTTGAAGAGCTCAAAGTGTATAATAGTGTTTTGATTAAGCTTGTGTTATTAAATAAGTAGTAAATATTATCTTTAGGAGCGTATACTATTATTTGTTTATTCTACTTTTTCTCATTGGATACTACTAGTAATATAAACCAAAAGTTTATAAACATTGTTAATTGTGCTAATTTTATTTATTCGTGATTTGCGACAGATACATAATAAAGTAGGACTCTTAAATGGGAGGTGATAGGCTTAGCTACTTCGTCTTATATTAAGTGTTCACATTAGAATTTTTGGATCCAAATTAAGGTGTCTATGATATATTCCATCCAATGAGATTAAACTTTAGCGGATAAAAATGATATTTGATTGGTGGATAATGTAGTTAGTTAAAAATTTTAAAACTTTGTATACTTTAAAAATAGACATTTAATATGAGACGGAAGGAGTAACTTTTTTCTTCGTCATATTTATCTCCATTTGATTCGTTTCCTAGCTTTTTGACTTTATATATTTTGTTTCATAATAACATAACGTAAAATTTTGCTAGATAATAAAGTGTGATTCTTTTAATTTTTATTTTATATTTATCATGATTTTTGATCTTTTGATAGATTAATCCACATAGTTTGAACCCCACTTTATATAAAAGTTTATGAAAAGTTTTAAAATTTTGAAATATTACATTTTTTTCAAGCACATCTTTACTATATAAGTAATTGTATTCCATGACATATGCGATCACATTATTTTTAAATATTAAGCATTTTTATTTAACTAAACATGTATAATAGTGAAAAACATTTTTTATATTATTTTTAAATAAATCCCGTCTTATAAAACCATTAAATTTTATTATTATTATTATTATTCTAGTTTTTTTTTTTTTTAGCATGCATGTTTCTAAAATGATTTAGTGCATATGTGTTTTTAGAAAATCTGGACAAACTTTTTCAAAGCCCCCACACAAAGGTAAAAAAAAACCTTCATGATTGTGTAAATGTTGAGGTGGTCATTCTCTTTTGACGGACACAGAATCTCTTTACAGAGCTGAGCAATTAGGGTTTAACTTCATATTTAACTATACACAACTGCATTTCAGTTGGTGATGAAAATGAAAATGAATATGTCGTGTTGTAAAACTCACATTTAACTTCATATTTAACCACCTCTCCACATGTCACTTTCCCATTAACCAAACCCAACTCCCGCGGATCGCAATCTAACGGCCCAAACTCTTTTCACGTCACCAATCCGCACCACACCATTTCCACCAATCACACCCATTCCCACTCCCTTACATAAAAGTATAAAAAAAATGTAGAAAATGGTTGGTTTTTCTAATGTACTATCAAGATTCTGTGACAGTCACAGTCAAAGGATTCGAGTTGGAGTTGGTTAAAATCCTGACACTTTTCACAACCATTGATATATCAAGTAACCGTTTTTCAGGGGTGATACCAGAAACAATTGGCCAACTAAAAGCCCTGCATCTTCTCAACGTATCACATAACGAGTTCACAGGCTCAATCCCACCATCTATTGCGCATTTAAGTCAGCTAGAATCATTAGACATGTCGTCAAACAAGATAACCCGAGAAATCCCATCTGTGCTCACCGCCCTTCCCTTCCTTTCTGTTTTTAATTTGTCATACAATCAATTGGAAGGAAAAATCCCAACAGGCTCTCAGTTTCAGACGTTTTCGGAGGCATCATATTTAGGGAACAAGAGACTATGTGGTTTCCCATTGAACCAAATTTGCACTAGTTCAGCTGTACGCGTGCCATCATCTTCGCCAAGTTCTGACGCATCTAGTGATGGGAATGATTGGCAGACCTTTTTCTACGGAATGGGGAGCTGGAGCAGGATCATTAACTGTTGCAGCGGTCTTGTATACTCTTTACAAGGCTAATACTTCTAGTACAACTAGACAAACGAGATCTGTTTAGTTCGGCTATTACTTTCAATGTTGATTTCCTAAATGTTATGTTTCAATTTGTTTATAGAGTCATAACGTAAAGTATTGAAGCAATTAATAGCAAAAGAATATTAATGGGGTGTTTGTGTTAGCTTATTTTCGGGCTCATGAGGTTAATACATTTGGCATATTTTCCATAAGGTAATTTTTACAGCTTTTTTCACTTGTGAGCTTATTAAGACTAAAACTGGCATATAATACGAAATACGCGTGTCTATGAAAATGAGCCGAACAAATTTAGGCTCATATGCCCAAAAATAAGCTATAAGAAACACCCTCTAAGGTTTCTATAATATGTTTGCTTATCTAATGCTGCCATATTTCTTAAACATCACCATAATCCAATAGCAGGTAGGGGTGTTATTCGGGTTGATTCTGTCAGGTTTGGGTCAAGTTGGTCGGCTCAAGGCTGAAAAAAAAATACCCGAACCCGACCTTGTTTAGAAATCGGTTCGGGTCTAGGCCATTTAAAAATGATACAATTTTGGTGTTCAATCTTGAACTACTTAAAAATTAGAAATAAAAAAAAAAAAATCGAACTCGGGTCACTCGGGTTGACCCGAACCCGAGTAAGATACATATATTAATCCCGAATCCGACCTTGTTTAGAACTCGGGTCAATTCGGGTTGACCCGATTGACCTGATACGAATAGCCATATTCGGATTCGGGTCGGCTTTTATGACACCCCTGATAGCAGGTTATATAAGCTATAGTAAAAATCCGGCTTTTTGGTCCCATAGTTTAAGACTTTAAGTCATCGGTTCAACATGTTACTCGGGAAGAGCAGGTCTTTGACTAAGATGTATGTGGCCTGACGAGCGTATCCCTTGTGACCATTTAAAACCCCTTCATTGGTAACCCCGAAGACGACTACCAAGACGACTACCTAGTGAGGTTTAAACGTGAGACTGCTTGTTAGTATACATTCATATGCCTAACCACTAGACCACTAGTTTAAGCAATCAGTTCAGCATGTTACTATTATACTTAAGCTAAAAATCATAAATGTATAGGAACTACAAAAAATAACTACATTGTTACATTTACTTAGGCATTTTATCAAACACTTTGGGTGCAATAACTAATCACAACTGCATTTCATTCAATTTAAGAAACAATTAAAGCATGGTTGTAAAACTTACTTTTTTCCATCTGTCCACATGTCACTATCCCATTAGCCAAACCCAACTCTCACGGATCACAATCCAACGGCCCAAAATCATTCCACGTCACCAATCCGCACCACACCAATTCCACCAATCACACCCATTCCCCACCCCCTATATAACCCTCCCCTCATTCCCACAAACAACAATTTCCCCCAAATTACATTTTAATGCCTAGGCAAAGATTCATTGTAAAATCACATTTATGAAGAATGTGAACTTGTGAAGAATGTGAACGGGTTTCGATTCACTAGACAAAGATTCATTTTACAAAGCTACGGATCTCAATTATTTGTCTATTGAATCGAATCCTGCTCATGAGCTCACATTCTTCATAAATGTGGTACTTATTGTATGGGTGTTCCGCTAAGCTTTTTTTAGGAGCTCAAAGTGTATAATAATGTTTTGATTAAGCTTCTGTTATTAAATAAGTAGTAAATATTATCTTTAGGAGCGTATACAGTTATTTGTTTATTCTACTTTTTCTCATAGGATACTACTAGTATATACACCAAAAGTTTATAAACATTGTTAATTGTGCTAATTTTATTTATTCGTGATTTGCTACAGATACATAATAAAGTAGGACTCTTAAATGGGAGGTGATATGCTTAGCTACTTGTCTTATATTAAGTGTTCACAATGAAATTTTTGGATCCAAATTAAGGTGTATGTGATATATTCCAACCAATGAGATGAAACTTTAGCGGATAAAAATGATATTTGATTAGTGGATAATGTAGTTAGTGGAATTTTCTAAAATTTTGTATACTTTAAAAATGGACATTTAATATGGGACGAAAGAAGTAACTTTTTTCTTCGTCGTAATTATCTCCATTTGATTCGTTTCCTAGCTTTTTGACCTTATAGATTTTGTTTCATAATAACATAACGTAAAATTTTGCTAAATAATAAAGTGTGATTCTTTTTATTTTTATTTTATATTTTTCATGATTTTTGATCTTTTGATAGATTAATCCACATAGTTGAACCCCACCTTATATAAAAGTTTATGAAAAGTTTTAAAAATTTGAAATACTACATTTTCTCACGCACATCTTTACTATATAAGTAATTGTATTCCAAGACATATGCAATGCAAGACTTTTCTATAAGTTTGTAAAATCATAAAAGGGTTGAATACGTTATTTTTATTTTTTTGCGTTTCGCGTATAATAACAAGATTTCCGGGTGTGACTATAATAACAAATACAATATCACAAAAAGTATTACTATTATTAAGCTCATAACACTGAAGCCTTAACTGACGTTTACATTTTTACAAATTGTTGCCCCGGTAGATGTCTGCCTCAAGAACACCTAGAATTGCTCAATGAGATGCGTCCATTTGATATGGTAATCAAGCTTACCTAGACGTCTTTCATTATGCTCGAACTATGAAACATGCACACGTAAGGTGTTCCTGGACTAAAACCAGGAACTTCCAAGACGTATTGTGTTCTTTTGGAGTATTAATAACATTAAGATAGTAAAGAATTCAATTTAACAACACAAATAATCATGCGTATGTACTTAAATAAGTAAAATGAAAAACATAAGTTAAAGAAATAAATAATAATAAGTTGGGTTGCCTCGTCTTATATTCTTTTTTGGTTCTTTTTATATATATTGCCTTTCTAAAAAAGATAACAATAATAATTTAATTACATAAAAAGATATAAAAGAAAAAAGTAAAAAGTAATGATTAACATAATGATATGATAATTGAGAAGTGATACGATCACACAAAAATTTCCACAAAAGAAATCCACAAAATGGGTTGTTTGCATTTAATTGGTCTATTTGATAAAAGGTTATCTATCTTCTCTTGTACTAAGCCAATCAAATGCATACATCTCCTTTGGTGGATTTCTTTTGTGAGAATTTTTTTGTGGTTGTATTAGTAAAAAAAAAAAAAAAAATTATAATGATTACATTAATCATGTTGAGTTGTTTAATGTAACAAGTCAATGATTAGTTAATTATTTTGATGTATTTAGACTCTACCTTCTCATATAGGGGGTGATATTCACACCACATTTTTTTATGTATGCACCATAATTTATGCACTACAGTATTGTACAGTACAAACTGTAATGCACAAATTGTGGTGCATGCTTCAGAAATGTGATGTAGTATCAATTCTCTTCTCTTATTAGGGGGAATTGCATATATATCTTTTCAAAGTCTCATAATTGTATATATATCATTTCAAATCTTTAAAATTGTCAAATATATCCAAATAATTATTTTAAATATATTTAATAAAAAAAATATAAACTAATTATAATTGATATATAAAATAACGACTATACCCTTATTCTTATTAATTATTTTCTTACAATTAAAAAATATTCTTTAATCATTTTTAAGGGAAAACAAATAGCAACCATGTTAAACGACTTAACCATGTTCGGTATCGACGAATCTTAAATATGCATATCAACAACACCATTCATCGTTTCACCACGTAAACTCCTATATATATAGATCAAATGCCATAATAAAATTCAAACTAATAAATAATATTTTGTAATTGTAAAACAAAGTTATAAACGTCATTTTATATATCAATTATAATTATTTGACATTTATTTTCTATTAAATATTTTTAAAATAACCATTTGGATATATATTAGGGGTGGCAATTCTCGAAACGACACGATAAACAACACGAACTAGATACGAAGTTAAACATGTTTGGGTTGAGGATAAACAACTTTAGGTCAAAAACGGGTCAACCCGTCTAACCCGTTTAATAAACAAGTCGTGTTTGGGTTGAGTAAGTATTAAATAGGTCAACCCGTGAACCCATGTAAGTATATAAGATCTTAAAAATAAAATATATAACCTGGTTTTTATGTTATATGTGGATTAAATGTATTTTTTATTTACTTAGTATGAGTGAATTATAATTTTATACCTTAGATATCATGAAAATTGACGCTTATGATTCAGAAAATTATCGCATAGTTATTTGTATGTTATTCTTATCATATTTTAGATCCTTATATCATTTTTTGTATTTAAACTAGTTAAATCGACAAACCACCAACTTTATTCAGAGCTTAGAGGTAAATGTTTTGATTAAGCTATTAATGTTTTAATTACATAAATGGTCACTATAATTGAAGAAGCCTATCGTTAGAAGATACTTAAGGGTTGGAGGGATGTAGTTGTTTTCGATAGTGTTTGGAATGATGAGGATGACCTACGACCAAGTTCTTGAAAAAGCCTATTAAAGTTGGCAACTATCATTTTGTATTTGACGTAACTTCCAAATGATTTCAGTCCTTTCTATTTATTGAATGTTAGGAATAATTGCCAAGTGAAAATTTACGAGTTATGTTTCACAGCAAGTCTTACATACCGCTTCACATATTTTTTTTATCTAAATTTATGTTCAAATTTACAGTTCTATCTACAAAATACAAGCAAAGGTTATGATCACGTGTGTGGATTCACATGTCAGAATCCTTCATGGTGCCAGCTTGATTGGAATTGCTAATCTATTATCTATTATCTATTATCTATTATATATAATAAAATAAGCTTTTGTACAAGCCTACTAAGCTACCTGCATTAAAAATTCGTTTAATGCACTTCCTTATTTAGCTACCATGTACAATACCTACAATGCATTCTTTTTTCTACACACCATTTATTATATACGCTCCATACAGTAAATAGAAGTCAACACGGTTTTTTTTTATAACTAAAGTCAGAACATTGAAACTGCTTTCATTGTATACATCTGTCCCTCTCTCTCACACGCTCCATATACACACCTCCAGTTTATAATCCTTCTTCTGCATCTCCCCATATGAAAGAAGGTTTCAATTCACCATAAAAATAAAATAGGTAACGTTTTGATTTTTTTTATCTATTTTTGTGCCGGATGTTAGTTGATTCATCATCTTCATAATCTTCTTTTTTTAGGGTTTCGATTTAAATCACATAATACAACATTTGTGATTTAATTACAATACATATTTTATTTGTTTGTAGCAGGTTTTATATGTAACAGGTTTTCATTAGTTTTTTCATTTTAATTTTGTGCCGATTAATTTTGATATGTGTGATTCGATTGTTCTAATATCTTTTTTTCAATATGATATGCAAGTGTACGATGCCCTATCTCAAAGTCTCCATTCAGTTACAATCGAAACATTACATCATTAGATTAGTAAGTATTCACATCTATTAGTTTTTTTTGGGGTTTGATTTAAATCCCATGTGTGTTAATAATTAGATATCGATACCAAAAAAATCCGCTGAACGATTTAGTGGAGCTATATTCGATTCAAGGTTAGTAAGGTTGGTATGTTTAAAATTATCTCTTAATTCGCAAATTAAATGTTATGATTTCGGGTTAGTAAGGTTGGTATGCTTATTGCTTAGTTAAAAAGAGTAAGCTTGGTACGGGTTACACATTCAGGTTGGTAATGGGTTACCCGGGTCAATGTCGTCAAAAGTAGCGGGCTAACCTATATCCAAAAATTAGTGGGGTTAAAGCACCATGTTATGATGTACATGACCTGGTCCAAATGAAGCCTTAAAGGGACTTTATTTGCTTTATCATTTCTCAAATTTTATTCCCAATCTTTTGATCATACTATATTAAAAGAGTGTATTTGCTGAAAATGTTGGTTTGAGATTATAGATGATATGGTTAAGTTATCATGTAGTTTGGGGCTGTTTGGATTTGCTTATAAATTGTTTGTTTAGTTATCTGTTTAATTATCTGTTTATATAGGGGTTATGTAGGAGTGAGAATTAAAACTTTGTATAATATAGTATATCGAGGTTCATCTATATGATAGCACTTTGAGCGTTTGAAAAAGAGTGGTATGAAAGGTTCTCCATTTTTACTTTACTGTTTTGCTAATTTTTCCTAATGATTGACTAAATAGGGTACTTAATATTTATGATCCTTAACCTATATCTGTAGTGGGTTACCTGTGAAACAAATCTACAAAAAATTTGAAATACTTATGCTTCATTCGTATTTCAAGGTATCTCTTCATTGGAGAAATACGATCCATTCATATCGCAAGGTATATCTTCATTGGAAACTTAAGTTGCTGCAAAATTAATTTACATGCTACTTCTTTTCATTTTTTTGGTATGATAACTGTCACCTAACACATGTTAAAAACTATTATCAGGATCTGTCGGCTCAAGTTTGTGCAAAGACTAATTCAGTCACCATTCTGCCTAAAGTTGTAAGTTACTGTATATACATAACTTATATAATTGCCTTGGATCAACTATATACATGAAAAAGTTGTTGTGTAGTTATCAGGTTTTGTATATTTGATTATTTTAGATCCAGATAAATGGCTTAGATTCGTGAAGTAGGTGGTTTCTTACATGCTTATGGATATTTGTTGTATTTTTAGTATACTTTTGTTGTTGGAAAGTTGGGGACATGAGGAAGCTTTTGATATACAGTTAGCAAATGATTGATATCTCTATGCCAAGCCACTTAAATATACTTTGTGGAGTTATGTTATCGCCCGCTAACTTAGACATTGCCTTTATATGGATTACTAAGGCTATGGACTAAGACAATTTGCGGCAATGGATTGAAGGGAATATCTTAGCTTTCTCCATTTGTGAGAAATGGTTGTTAAGACCAATTTATTAAATGTGACAAAAATTGAACAATTGTTGTAATTTTTATAATTTATGATCGATTTTTAAGATTATCACGTTAAAGGTATATTTCTCTCATTTTAAACGTGCTTGACCTGTTTAATTTTTTGAATTAGGGCCATTAAATTATTACTACTTTATATGTAAATGTATTTTTTCTTAAATAAAGGGGTGTTTGGCTAAGCTTATTGGAGGAGTGTAATAGGTTAATGTTATTGCAGAAGCTATTGATCGATATCGATTAGAGGGGTCATGAGTCGCAAAATGTACCCAATATATGGAGTAATTTATTTTACTTAATACAGTAGTATCTTTAAAGGGTCAATTAGGTAAAAGTTCAGAACTTAGTAAAATGAAAATGCAAGCAAGAATTATAGGTCATTGACTAAAACATTTCATTTGCATAGGCCTTTATAAACATTCAATTGAACGAACAAATGTTGCGAACTTATGTTTTTGTTGAATATGCTTATTTGGGTTGGATAAGATGAAGCATATTACATACCTATTCGTGAGTACAACTTGAGTTTACATATGCTGTAAAACTTTTAGTACTTTGAGTTTACATATGCTGTAAAATTGTACCTGGACTCTTTTTTTCTTTCTTTTGTAGACTATCTATAATTGTACCTGGATTCTAATTATTTATTTTTTATTTTTTTATAATCATCATGCAGGTATCATCACAATACTATATCAAATACACTACTGGTATTGGCGGCGATGGCAGCATACAATGTAAATACTTTGATATACGCAAGCATGTGCTATGTACAAGGAGCCTAAAAGATGCCTATCAAGAGAAGAAACTTCTCAGGTACCATGGTAATAAAGGTGGCTAATTCCGCTAATGGTCAGGTCGGGTGATGTGTCAAAATGAGTAATTTATATGTACAGGCTAAAATGGTTGGGTTTGGTTGATTCACCCATAATGCTTTAAATATACATTGTGGACAACTATCAAATTTTGCCCATTTGACCCGTCAGACCAGATTCTTTTTAAACTAAATTCGTTATTTTTACTCGCTATTGGTGGGAGAAAAAGAAATTTAATCCAACCACTTATAAATAAATGGGTCTATATCGGAGCATATGGTGTTTTGTTTCATCTTTTGTGAGGTGCATTATGCATTATAGTTCATAACATCAAGTTCTTATGTTGAATAAGGCTTATATTTCATATATTTACTTTAGCATATGTTCAAGGATTTCAGCAGGTGTGAAACTTACGATGTGATTACCATCTGATGTTAGCAAACTAAATAGTAATATATTTTATTAGCTTGTTAGATACTAATACGGTTTATATGTTCAAGGATTTCAGCGGGTTTAACACGAAACCTAAAACGGTTTATATGTTCAAGGATACTAATATCAGTAATGAGATTATATAATCTCTTACATCTAAAAATGATTAATAATCTCATTTTCAAGATACTATAATATCAGTAATGAGATTATATGTTCAAGGATACTAATATCTGCCAATGGAGAATCTGCTCATTTTCTGAATAATGAGATTATATATTTTGATATCTCTGTAAGAGATATCAAAATATATAATCTCATTAGTATCCTTGAACATATAGATTGTAAGAAAGGTGTAGCAGATTCTCCATTGGCATAAAAGATTAATAATAAACCATGTTTTGTTAGTTTGGAGAATGTTATTTTGTCTCTTATTAGTCTTCATGTTACATGATGGGAAACCGGTGAACTTATTGGCTATTGCTATAAACTTTCAAGACCTCATGCATATGTTATTTGATGCAGGTTTTACTTGAGAACTAATTCTTTATTTTTCATCTCACGTGCAGATCATATGGCTGCCTAACATCTCCAGAATTTGACACTGTGTTGCTAAAGTAGTTTGCATCTCACGTGCAAATCATATGGCTACCTAACTATCTGTCCCATTTAAGTCATCATGTAGCCACAAACCCGTAATTCGTCCGCTGTTTTTATAACTACATCAAGTGGTGTCATTACCTGGGCATCCCGCCAATATGGAGCAAGTATGGCATGTTAACTTATGTAACTTCTTTGTTCATGGAATGGATATTGGCTACTCAACTAATTAAACTCAATGCATACATTTGGTCTTTAAGACTATCAAAGGTGGAAAAGATAATACACCCTGTTTATTATTCTAATAGTTGCAAACTATATTGTTTATCGTATGAGACATATTAGTTATTATTCATTTCAATATTAATGGAACTTATTTACGTTCATTGTTGTTAGTTGATTTATTCACACAAATATCTCTTTAATGAACAATTTTTATAAAAATCTTCGTTATTCCACGGGTCTATAAGCAGTTTAAAAGTGGAATAAGTATTGCCAAAACAATATAAACGTCCTGTATTGTATAGATAGATATGATACATTATCATGAATTTTTTTGACACTCTAAGTAGTGCCGTGAAAGGAGATTGTGAAGCGATCAAGTTAATCACCTGATTGAAGTTTACGGAGTGAGTATGGGCTACTCGAATATTTGACGCTGACTGCATAGTTTTCGTATTCAAGATTATCTACCTGTTGAAAAACTTGATCGCTTCTAAGGGCATCCACTATGGTGGTTTATAAAAAGGTTTATAAAAAGATGAATAGGTCCATAATATTGTTAACCATAGTGGACATCAATTTCATGCTTACATGGCATGAAGAGGTCTAATATCTTAGACCTTTTTACAATTTAATGCATTGAGTTAATGTTATATATTTATAAAGCTTTAACAAGTTTATCTATAGTAGAAATAGGTTTATAAATCTAAAAGGTTTATGAGTTTGTGATGTAGCATAATTATAAACCTTTGTAAAAGTTTATCATAGTGGATGCTCTAATTGTTGACGCATAACCGAACCTGGATTTACTTGGCATACTAACTGATTCAACAAATAATATATGACGCTGACCCCATATATGTTGCAATTGTTGCAACCAAATTTCATCGCTTTGGTTGGGTTAAAAGTAATACATGTCTGTTTTGTAGATATGAAGAAGATGATATGGAAGAGAACAATTGCAGTACAGTGAAAGAGGACCACAAACTTTATGTAGGTGTGCTTTTGTACTATGCCAAGTATGCAAGAGATAATGAGATCTCAAAGGTAATGTTTACTGCGTAAAATATTTCGTATAATGATCTCTCTGTTGTTTCACTATGGGGTTTAGTTATGTTATTTGTTGAATCACTATGGGGGTTTAGTTATTCTATTTATACTTGATTTGTTGTGATAGGATTTTCAACACATATGGTGCTGGGCTACAATCTAATTCAAGTAGATATTGGTACATTTATATATTATAACTAGAAAGGTACCCGCGCGTTGCAGCGGCGGGTACCCCGAAATAAAATTTCCCGGTGAATCATGTATTTTAGTTTATTATGTTATTTTTTACAATAAATTTACGGATATCAAGAATTTCGTTTATCTCGTGCTCGTTGAGGCTAGAGCCCGTTTGGGCTCGAGCCCGTTTGGCCGTTTCTCGTTTGGACTTGAATATTTGTATAATGTGCTTTATTATTTGTATTAGTGACATTTAATAATTGTGTTTGAGGTTGTACAATATGTTTGATAATTTGTATTTCTTATGTAAGGGGTGTTTTAATAACTGTATTAATTATATTTATTGACCACTTAATTAATTGACTATATTAAATGTTTTGACCACATTATTGTCTTGTTAATTTCTTATTATAGAAATGTTTTTTGTCTTATTTTTTTAAGACTTCTAAATATAGATGTCCTAAATACATTATAAAGTAGTATAGACTAGTCAGTTTTATTGTCATTATATACAAAAATAACGACATGTATTATTTGCCAAAAATGAATTCATTCTTAAAATTTCATCCTTTTGTTTATAACACCTATCTTATGATGATGGGTATTTAATCCTTTATAAAAAAAACTTGAAATCTGAAGGTTCATTTGTGATGCGTATGGTAATATCTCGAAAACTACTACAAATGTTGTCTACATAGGCGTACTTCAAGGATTATGATCAATGTTCAAGAGGTATATACGATATACATATGACATGTTTTTAAAAAACTCTATACTTTTTATATGTTATAATTAACGACTTTCTTTTACTTACAATTTTTTAGGTGTTCATGGAATGGGCTTTGGCTACTCAACTCATCAAATGTTGTCTACATAGGCGTACTTCAAGGATTACGATCAATGTTCAAGAGGTATATACGATATACATATGACATGTTTTTAAAAAACTCTTTACTTTTTATATGTTATAATTAACGACTTTCTTTTTGTTAGGTCACTAGTTTTACAACACAAGCTTAAAGAGAAAGAGATAAGGCGATTGAACAAGCTAAACACACACACACACACGTATAAGTAAAACCGGTTAGGCGTAGAGAGTGAGTGAAAGAATAACTTGAACAACCAACCCTCAAATGAGGGTTTACAATAGTTTATATAGGCAAGGAGCTAGGGCAACACTCCCTCTCCTTCCCTATTCCTTATTGGGCTTGGGCCTCAGCTTATGGGCCTTCTACATAAGCTGGACCTTAAACAAACATAAAGGCCATAATAAAGCTACCTATTACATATGAAATATAAATACTTGAAATACTGTTTAGGAGTGATTCCAACAATCTCCCCCTCAAGTATATATGAATGTAAACGGTGAAGGCGTTGATGTAATAGTAGATGTGACGTCTTCTGACATTCTTCTTTCTTGAGAGAGGAATTGTCTTGATTCGAACAATCTCCTCAGTGTAGAGAGATCGTTATCTTTGAGCAGTTATGCTTCGACGTCATCTTTAACTTTGTTCTTTGATCATTGTTCTTTGTGGTGAAAGTGATAGTATGTTGTTGTCTGCATCAGTATGCCTCAGGTCTGCTTCGCTGCTCCAGTGTCTCCACGTCATTCTTCAACATGCTCACACGCTCTTTGACGTTGGAAATCAATACTGATGAAGTTCTGTAAGTCTTTAACTTTGTAGATTCTTTGATTGATGAAGAATCATTCTGACTGTTGTGTTGCATTCGAATAGAACTTTCATTAGTGATGATGTTGGCGTGAGCATGAGA
>BPTQ01000009.1:335837160-335884780 GCA_019973895.1 Chrysanthemum seticuspe
CTAAGTAATTTTTTCTCAACAAATTTTTGAAGTTTTTTTTTTTTTTGTTAATGGGTCTTATACAATTTTTACTTGTTTCCTAATCCATTACCGACAACAAAAAAGGTGAACAGAAAATTGATAAAATAAAGTAGAACGGTAAATAAGAGGGAGTTTGGCTAAGTTTTTCCGAGGAGGTTAGTATAGCTTTTCTTTTTGTATTTTAAATAAGCTTATATGCAAGGCTAATAAGCTGTAATAACTAGTCAAGGCACTTGGGTACCACATAATTTGAAGTAAATGGTCAAGTCAAAAGCTAGCATTATCATGCACATTCCACTAGCATTTACCTAGTAAACATCCCTGTTGATCATCAAATTCATTGGTTGTACTTGAATGCAAACTCAAGGCCCACTGATTTTAGAAGTCGTCAATTAGCGACCAATGAACCAACTTCTAATATCCCATGAAATTCATAGTCCATTTTCTACACGTCAAAACTTATTAATTTGATAAGGTTTGTTTTTAACGAGGGGCGTAGTCAGGAAAGTTCATCCGCAACATTAAAATCATCTAAAAATGAGTATGAACTATTAATTGCATGAAACTTATGTAAATTTATAGTATTAACACTAAAAAAATTGGTTCAATCTATCACACTTTTTTTCTCCACATTTCTAAAAGTGTGTAAAATTTTATTAATTTACTAACACTTAGTAATGTGTAAAAACTAGTTACATTAATAAATGTAGAAAAAATTATAAAACAATAAATTTTTCACCCTTTTAGTTGTGTCAAAAAAAAGTTCGCACTTTTAAGTGTGGAGAAATCTAAGAAATATCCACACTTATAGGTGTGGACCCAAATTCTCCACATCATCAAAGTGTGGGGACCCAAAGATTCTCCATACTTCTTCAAAGTAGGGGTGTGCACGGTATAAAAACCGGACCGGACCGGACCGGAACGAGACCCGATTTCGGGAAAAATCTTGGACCGAGACCGGACCTAATATGGTCGGTCCAGTCTCTGTCCGGGTCGGTCCGGTCCAACAAGGTCAAATTCGTCGGTTTTGGTCCGGACCGGACCGGACCGAGAACCAAATTAGTCCAAAAGCCGATACCGCGGACCGGACCAAATGTGGTCGGTCAGTTCTCGGTCGGTCCGGTCCGTTCGGGTCATATGCTCACCCTTACTTCAAAGTGTGAAGAATTTGAGTTATACAAATAACCTTCATACTTAGAAGTGTGGAGAATCTTATAATTCTTCACAGTTAAATACGTGAACTTTTATTTGATACAACTTATAATTTTTTTCACACTTATTAATGTAAACAATTTGTACACATAATTAAGTGTTAATAAACCAATAAAATTTTACGCACTTTTAAAAAGTGTGAAAATTTAGTGTGGAGAATGAACCAATTTTTTGTAGTGTAATGTGTTAAGTGGGCCAAAAATTAATACTAGATGCATGGATTATTATAAGCTAACAATTTTTAAGATGTACTAAGAATCAATACTAGGTGCACTTTACTATATTGACTTTATTGCATGAAACATATATGCTTTGTGGGTGGCCATGACCCACCTTACCCTCCACATCCCTGATCATATCATTCTATGTTTGTTAAGAAACTAGTTCCCAATGAGAATCCGACTATATTTTTATACGTTTTCGTTCATTTTCTTACGTTTTCGTCCGTTTTCATTCATTTTCGTCTGTTTTATACGTTTTTGTCCTTCTTATACGTTTTCTCCATTTTCATACGTCTTTGTCCGTTTTATCTGTTTTTGTGCATATAAGAAAAATGGACGATAACATATAAAAACGGACGAAAACGTATAAAAACGAACAAAAGTGTAAGAAAACGAGTGAAAACGTATAAAAACGAATGAAACCAGAAATAACATAAGAAAAGCGGGCAAAACGTAAGAAAACCGGACAAAAATATAAGAAAATCGGGCGAAAACATATAAAAACGGATGGAAAAACATATGAAAACAAATAAAAAGAGAAAAAAGTGGAAAAAACAACTAGACAAAAAGGAACAAAAAGTTAAGAAAAATGGAGGAAAAGTATAAAAACAAATGAAAACAAATAAAAACAGATAAAACGTACAAAAATGTAAGAAAATGGCCGAAAACATATAAAAACAAATGAAAACGTAAGAAAACGGGTGAAAACGTATGAAAACGGAAGAAAATGTAATAAAAACGGACGAAAACCTATAAAAATGGATGAAAACGTAAGAAATTGGGTGAAAATGTTTAAAAACGTATGAAAACAAAAATAGGTAAGAAAAACGGACAAAAACATAAGAAAAATATACTAAAACGTATGAAAACGGAAAAAACATAAACAAAACGGACAAAAATCGTAAGAAAAAAGGACGAAAACGTATAAAAAATAACATTAATATTAATCGTTAAATAATTAATTAAAAAAAATATAACTAAATATGTAAAACCTAGTGAACACAGGGAGCATTTGTGTAAGAAACTGAAAATAATATAGAAAAAGAAGAAGATAATGGTATTTTAGTCATTTGATGTTGGTAAGGGACGAAATTTGCCATAAAGATTTGCCACAAGGACGGTTTTTGCAGTTTTAAAATATCTGGGACGAAACATGCAAATTGCACAAACTTTAGGGACGATTTTTACAATTTACTCTTTTTTTTAACTTAAACATACATCACAAAGAACACTTGCAAAATTCAACTCAAACAAACTAACTTTTGTACACCATTTTTTTCATCCACCATTTAATCATGCATAGCAGTGTTGTATTGTGTGCATCATTTGTGATAATTTAGTAATGTATGGAAAAAAAAAATTTGTACAAGTCACCACCCAAATTGAAATAGAAACCCCAAAAATCATAACACAAATAAATTAAACTAACAAATCCTAAAATAATTCCCTAATCACAATATATGTCTCAAATTTAAAGAAAATTTAGAGTGAATTACGAAAGTGTTTACTTAACGGTCCATTTGGCACACATTAAAAAAAGGGTCAATTACATATTTTTACCCAACTTAAACATCATAATGTCATATTTACCTATACATTAACTGCATTATATATTGCCTTCAACACTTGTATTTTGGGTATATTATGACAATTTTATATTCAGATCGGGTATATACGAAATTATCCCTTAAAAATAAACCTTTAATTAATAATTGTTTAAAAACCTACAGTTGGGTTAGCTAGGAATTAGAGGGTTGGGTTGGTCAGGTTCGAGTCAATTCGAATCAGGTCAAGGGTAAAAATAACATACCTAAACTCCACTCTATTTGACTTCGGGTTAATTCGGTTGAGGTTAATTCAGATCGGGGCCACTGGATTCAGGTCAACCCGAATATAAGTAAAGTGGCTATAAAATTGACTATTTTTTCTACTTTAAATATAGATAATTTAAAAAAGATAAAAAAATGTTTTATTAGGGTCCAAGGTATGTCCGTGAAAATTATAAGTTTGTTTGTGGGACGTGAAGAAATTAAAATAGCCAAAGTGGGTTTGTGGCCGTTGGATTGTGATTCGCAGGAGTTAGGTTTGGCCATTGGGATAGTGACATGTGGAGAGGTGAAGTTAAAAGTCAGTTTTACTTATAACCCAAAAGGTAATCCAAAACTTGACCAATTTCCCATATAAAAATCTGCATTTGACGTAAATGATGGATACAACACGATATGCTCATTTCCAAACATCAGATAACGTATCTTTAACTGTTCTTTAATT
Organism: Chrysanthemum seticuspe; assembly: GCA_019973895.1. Classification (NCBI taxonomy): domain Eukaryota; kingdom Viridiplantae; phylum Streptophyta; class Magnoliopsida; order Asterales; family Asteraceae; genus Chrysanthemum; species Chrysanthemum seticuspe. The sequence goes on from BPTQ01000009.1 coordinate 335,840,886, forward strand.
GAATGACTGCACCCCAACTGTTTGATGAAATGTCTCAATGAATAATGTAACAATGTAGTTGTTTTTCATAGTTCATTTACATTTATGATTTACTTAAACTAGTGGCCTAGTGGTTAGGCGTATGAATGTACTAACAACTTAACAAGCGGTCTTACGTTTAAACCTCACTAGGTACGCATCTTCGGGGTTGCCAAGGAAGGGGTTTTAAATGGTTATAAGGCATACTCTAGTTAGGCCGTGTAAATCTTACTCAAAGACTCGCCCTCTTTGGGTGATTGCCATAACAGTAACATGTTGAACTGATTACTTAAAGTCTTAAACTATTGGACCGAGGAACAAAGTTTTTAGTATGGCTTATATGATCTGCTATTAGATTATGTATAAGAAATATGGCAGTATTAGTTTACCTTAATAGAGGGTGTTTTTATAGCTTATTTTTGGGTTTATAAGCTTATTTTGTTTTTCCTTCATATACACATTTTTTTTCCTTCCTTTTTTTGAAATTATAAATCACAATAAGCTCATAAGTTACCAAAAAAGCTTAAAAATGGGCTTAAGAAAAGGTAAGGTGTACAAATTAAGCTCTCAAACCAAAAATATAAGCTAAAACAAACACCCCGTTAATATTCTTTTGCTATTTATTGCTTCAAGACTTTACATTATGACTCTGTAAACACATTGAAACATACATGAAATCGACATTGAAAGTATTAGCCCGAGCTAAACAGATCTCGTTTGTCTAGTTGTACTAGAAGTATTATCCTTGTATAGAGTATACAAGACCGCTGCAACAGTTAATGATCCTGCTCCAGCTCCCATTTCGTAGAATATGGTCTGCCAATCATTCTCATCACCAGATGTATCAGAATTTGGCGAAGATGATGGCACGGGTACAACTGAACTAGTGCAATTTCGGTTCAATGGAAAACCGCATAACCCCTTGTTTGCTAAATAGGATGTCTCCGAAAACGTTTGAAACTAGGAACCTGTTGGGATTTTTCCTTCCAATTGATTGTATGACAAATTCAAAGAAGAAAGGAATGAAAGGCTAGCGAGCACAGATGGGATTTCTCCAGTTATTCTGTTTGACGACATGTCCAATGCTTCTAACTGACTCAAAGTTCCAATAGATGGTGGGATCGAGCCCGTGAACTCATTATGTGATACGTTGAGAAGATACAGGGCTTTGAGTTGGCCAACTGTTTCTGGTCTTACACCTGAAAAACAGTTACTTGATATATCAATGGTTGTGAAGACTGTCAGGATTTTAACCAACTCCAACTCTAATCCTTTGACCGTGACTGTCACATAATCTTGATAGTACCACTCATAAAGTTGTGACACCTCAAAGCTGAGTTGCTTCGTACTAGTTCTATTCTCAAGAGTCATCATAGCTCCCCATTGACTGAAAAAATCTCGTGGGACCACAACATTAAAGTTATTGTGAGTCATCATACATCCGTTTTGATCACCCTCTCTCACTTTTATAAAAATATACCTTACTAAATTCCCCACACACACTCACAATACAAATAAAAAACATTTACTCTTTTGTGAGTGAGGCCCAAATTGTCTGCTCGTAACATTGGTGAGTAAGTCACCAAGTTAACACAAATGAGTTGTGAGTTGGGATTGGTGTTTTGGAAGTCACGAGCGTGACTTGGTCACTCACGACCCAAAGTCACCTCCCCTCCGATTAGCCTAAAGTGTTTATCTTCCTCCACCAGTTTCTTTTCTTTTTCTCATTTTTTAAACTTAAACATACATCACCAAGAACACTTGTAAAATTCAACTCAAACAAACTAACCCATATAAATCGGGAGGTGATTTATACACCATTTTTTTCATCCATCATTAAATCATGCATAGTAATGTTGTACTGTGTGCATCACTTAACAGTCCATTTGGCAAACATTAAAAAAAACTCATATTTACCTAACTTAAACACCATAATGTCATATTTACCCAAAATATGCATTAACTGCATTGTACATTATGCATTCAAAACTTGTATTTTAGGTACATATATGACATTTTTATATTTATGATAAGGTTTTAAAAGGTACCTTTTTGAGGGGTCGTTTAAGCTCTTATTTGATCACTTTTGTATCCGTTATTGCTTAATATCGTTCCTTTTCACTTTTTAGGTCTCTTGAAGGCAAAATGCTGGAATGGCACTTATTTGGACGAAAATGTGCGATTATACAAAGAAAATGGCCAAAGTCAGAATCGAGACACTCAAAGCTGCTGAAAATATAAGGCGACGGCGTCAGGTGTTAAGTGTGACGCCGTCGGAGGATTTTTGTGACGGGACAGAAGCCAAAACTCCCATTTTAAAGTGACGACGTCAAGTTATAAAAGAGTAGGTCGTCGCAACTCAGACGACCTAGATGTAATCCAGACAGCGTCAGAAGCTGAAGAGGACGGCGTCACAAGCATAAGGTGACGCCGTCGCAAGTCTAACGTGGCCAAGACGAAACCCTAATGACGGCGACACGACGGCGTCACAAAACATAAAGTGACGCCGTCGCATGTGTAATATTATATATAGAATCCGAATTTTTCAGTATTAGTGTGTAGTCTTTTGGAGAAAAACCTAAACCGAACCAAGGCTGTCTTGTACAGTATTTTAGGGTTCCAAACCCTATCTTACACCAAGATAAGTGTTTTACTTCATTAATACAATTATGTCTTTGATTAATTGTGTGTATGCTTGCATGTTTTCCATGTCCGGCTAATTTACTTGTGTGTTTGCTTAGGGAATATGAAACTTAATTATTGAATATTGATTGGTTGTTTCTTATCTTAGTTGGTTAATGATCTAGTAATGCGATAGATCATTCGTTGTGTACTTAATGCTTAATTAAATCTTTGTGAACCTTAGAATATGACTCCTTGAGAAGTTGTAAGCTAAACCATCCAAAGAGTGCCTTAGAATAAGAGTTTATTATCCCTAGTGGGTTTTGTAGACGAGACCCTTTGGTAAGTTCAAAGAGTTAGGGAGAAACGCATACCCTACAACCTTAGACATACAACGCAACTAGGAATAAGGACGTGACAATTCAACCACCAATAGGAGATAATTAAGGAGTGGTAAAACCTAAGTAAACACATCTTTAAACTATCATACGAGCACACATTAATTAGAAATAGACTACATACACCTTAGATTAGATAATTAGATAAGTAGAGTAATCGGTAGCAATACCAACCCCCCCCCCCCAAATTCAAACCCCGAGATTCGTACCTTTCCTTTCCTAAAAAATATAAAAAGATAAAAAATAATCTTCCTCAACCACAACCTTAGCGTAGTAACTTCTCACTAGCATTCCTATTCCCCTAGAGAACGATATCAATACCCGTGGCTTACCCTAATACTACACTACAACGATTAGGTTCACTGCCTAGGGTGTTGAAAAACTTGCTCGACGAAAAGGAAGTTCCTTTGACCCCGAACGACGCGTGTAGCGTTATCAATTTAGATTGAGTATATATGAAATTATCCATTAATAAAAGCCTTTAATTAATAATTGTTTAAAAACCTACGGTTCGATTAGCTGGGAATTAGAGGGTCGGGTTAGTCGGGTTCGAGTCGATTCGGATTGGGTCAAATATAGAAATAACATACCTAAACTCCACTCTATTTGAACTCGAGTTAATCCGGTTCGGATTAATTCAGATTGGGTCCAATCAGCTCGGATCAACCCGAATATAAGTAAATGGTCATAAAATTGACTATTTTTCCTACTTTAAATAGATAATTTAAAAAAGATTAAAAAAATCTTTTATTAGGGTCCAAAGTATGTCCGTGAAAATTTACGGCCCGTTTGGTTTGTAGATTGGTTTAAGATTAGGATTTGGATTTTGTTTTGATGTAGGATTTTGATGTGACGTAGGAGAAATAAATTAATATATTTTAATAAAATAAATTATTTTATATACAAATATGACAATAAAATATATATATATATATATATATATATATATATATATATATAGTGTAGAGTTATTGTCAGAACCAAAAAAATTACGAGAACTGCGAGAACTAATCTGAGCCTTTTATTTTTTGATCAATGGTTAAAAATGATTGTGGCATAAATGTAATAAAGTAAAAGATCGTGTATTATTTCATAAGAGATGAAGGGGTATAATGGGAATTTAATCTTAACTCCTTCAAAACCGTATTTTGTTGATTTTAATATTAATCCCTCTCTTACCCAAACCCTAACTACTCTTCCGCCTCCATTCTCTTCAAACTAATCCCTAATTTCACCCAACTTTTTTTTCACCCTACCTTCTTTTTCACGATGAATCAAAACCAAAAACAAACATTTTTTTTAAGTTAGTTGATCAACCATTTGAATATGGATGACGAATTCAATTTTAGTAACCGGCGTCAGAAGGTAATTGTTTAAAGTTTGATGTTAGTTTCTTTTAATAATTCATCATCAAATCGATAAATCTTATAATCATGATCTTTTTTTATTTTCACATTTTCAAATCTAACCGGTGTTTCGTTTTTACTTGTATAGGTTGTAGGGTTTTTTTTTTTTTTTTTTTTTTTTTTTTTGACTCTAGTTTTTACATTATCCTTGAATTTTAGGCATTTCCATATCATATATTTTTTGTGACTCTAGTTTTTATGTTTGTTTATTTTGGTTGTGCTAGTTAAGGGCTCATCTAGTGAAGTTAGTTTCAGTTGTGTTCCTTGTTGGGTCTTGTCCCATGGGGGTGTTTGGTTCAGTTTTAATAAATGTGCCTCTTAATAAAAGTAAGAATTGTATCTTATGTCTTTCTTATATATTGCCTAAAAAGTCGAGCAAACTTGTCAAATAGAGAACAATGATGGACTACGACAAAACACGTCTCGAATAAAATACATGTGCACACATGGAAAATACATGCGCACACAAGATAAATTAAGCTGCTATTGTAAAGGTTGGAGTTTCAATTCCAGATCTCAATATATTGAACAAATGCACATGTGTAATTCGTTTTTTTTTTTGTTCTGACAATAATAGGAGAGTGCATATGTGTTATTTAGAGTGCATATGTATTTTTACAGTTTCCTGTGAATTTGATGCTTTCTGTTATGTGTTTTTACCGTTTCGGTGAATTTGATGCTTTCTGTTATGATGTCATTAGATTATACATGTGCAACAGTACTAACTTTTTTGTGTGTGCTTGTTTCAGGTTATTGAAGATGATAATATCATTGAAGACTAACAAGTGGATGCACATATAGATGCATGAAGATAATTTGCTGTATAACGTTTATCTTCTTTGTGAAGATGAGCGAGACGATAAAAACACATGTGTACAAGGATTAAATACACATGTGTAGATTAAAAACACATGTGCACAAGGATTAAAAACACATGTGTAGATTTCATGGGTTCTTGAACCAAGCGAGGAATACATGTGCACACCTAAAAGATAAACCAACTGTTAATGACATTGTAATATGCACACGTGCACGCTTCATATATTTGTAATAAAACCTATTTATGTAATATTTTTAATAAAGTTTTGTTGTTTGTATAAAATTGTATCAATCTATTAATAAATGTTTGTTGTTTGTATATTGATAACGCTACACGCGTCGTTCGGGGTCAAAGGAACTTCCTTTTCGTCGAGCAAGTTTTTCAACACCCTATGCAGTGAACCTAATCGTTGTAGTGTAGTATTAGGGTAAGCCACGGGAATTGATATCGTTCTCTAGGGGAATAGGAATGCTAGTGAGAAGTTACTACGCTAAGGTTGGGGTTGAGGAAGATTATTTTTTTATCTTTTTATGTTTTTTTTAGAAAAGGAAAAGTACGAATCTCGGGGTTTGGATTTGGGGGGGTTGGTATTTCTACCGATTACTCTACTATTATCTAATTATCTAAACTAAGGTGGTGGTAGTCTATGTCTAATTATTGTGTGCTCGTATGATAGTTTAAAGATGTGTTTACTTAGGTTCTACTACTCCTTAATTATCTCCTATTGGTGGTTGAATTGTCACGTCCTTATTCCTAATTGCGTTGTGTTTCTAAAGTTGTAGGGTATGCGTTTCTCCCTACTCTTTGAAGTTACCAAAGGGTCTCGTCTACAAAACCCACAAGGGATGATAAACTCTAACTCTAAGGCCTCTTTGGATAGTTTAGCTTACAACAACTCAACGTGCTATAACCTAAGGTTCACAAAGATTAATCAAGCATTAAGTACACAACAAATGACCTATCGCATTACTAGATCATTAATCAACTAAGATAAGAAACAACCAATCAATATTCAATAACTAAGTTTCATATTCCCTAAGCAAACACACAAGTAAATTAGCCGGACATGGAGAACATGCAAGCATACACACAAATAATTGAAGACATAATTAAATTAATGAAGTAAACAACTTATCTTGGTGTAAGATAGGGTTTAAAACCCTAAAATACGACCTTGGTTCGGTTTAGGTTTTACTCCAAAAGTTTACCCAAAAGACTACTCCCTAAAACTGAAAAATTCGGATTCTATATATAAGATTACATGTGCGACGGCGTCACCTTATGATTTGTGACACCGTCGTGTCGCCGTCATTAGGGTTTCGTCTTGGCCAAGTTAATCTTGCGACGGCGTCACCTTATGCTTGTGACGCCGTCCTCTTTAGCTTCTGACGCCGTCTGGATTGAATCTAGGTCGTCTGAGTAGCGACGGCCTACTCTTTTAAAGCCCGACGTCGTCACTTGAAAATAGGGTTTTTGGCTTCTGTATCGTCACAAAAATCCTCCGACGGCGTCGCAGATAAGCAGTGACGCCGTCCCCTTGTAAATAAGCAGCATGAGTGTCTCGATTCTTGACTTTGGCCATTTTCTTCAAATATCCGCGCCTTTTCGTCCAAATAAGTATCATTACAGCAGTTTGCCTTCAAGAGACCTAAAAAGTGAAAAAGAACGATATTAAGCAATAACGGATACAAAAGTGATCAAATAAGGGCTTAAACGACCCCTCAAAAAGGTACATTTTAAAACCTTATCAAATATCTCTACACTTGGTATTTGCTTGTCCCCAAGCAAATGTGCTTTTAGCCAATTAATTTATAAGTTAGGGGTCATGAAGCATTGGTTTAAAACAGTCCACAACACATATAAGCCCGCAAAAGTCATAACAAGCACGGAAATTACATACTAGCACCTCACATGGGGTGTTTGGATACTCACATCTCTCGGGTGTATATGAAATATAGCAAATTGGAAATGGAAGATAAACACTCATTAAGCGGTCCTAGTACATAGATTACCATAGGCTTGAGAATAGATCAAACCTCCATCGCTTTGGCGTAAGCACCTAGGAAAGACTATCAAAGAGGTCTTTAAAGGGTTGCAACGTTAGGCTTACGGTAGGGAAACAAAGGGTTTGGTGGGATAGGCTATTTTAGTGGTGGCAAGTCAAAAATCTATATGTTAAATGCATACGAAGAATGGCGTTGCTAAGCCAAGACTCGACACTCTAAACTCTAGATAACTGAAATAAACAAACATAAATTTAAAGATAGATGTAGGATGGTAGCCCGTATGTATTTTTTTTTTTTTTTTTTTTTTTTAACACTCTATTTTTTTCTTTTTCTCTTTTTCTATTTTTTTTCATTTTTTTCATACACTTTTACTCTACCATCACCTACGGTAACATCAAAATGATAGGGATTTATAGCACATCCCTACACTTGAGTTTTTATTACTCTAACACTAATATGACCCGATTTGAAAAGATCAAAACACTTGGAGTATGTTATTACGCAAATAAGGGAATTGGCGTTCCCTTTTAGTCATTTAAAACTTTAACTTTTCCCATAAACTGTATACAAAGGATATGACTCGACTTAGCAACTCATGCAAGCAACCAGATAATTGAACTAAGGGTTTAGGGTGATAACAATAATGCACTAAAAGTGAGTGCATACAAGGTAGGCTAAGGCGATTTAGGTGTATATTTGGGGGTGGGGTGTAAACAATGCTCTTCATTGATATTCCGGAAAACCGAAACATCACGAGAACCGCGAAAAGGATAGGCTCTGAGGGGTTAACTAGGGGTATCGTGTACTAAAGATGAGTACAACGCAAAGGTGTGGGGGAATTACTCAACCGATGTGGAAGAAGTAATTATATTATGGGTATCAAATAAGGGTTATCCTAATGCCTCTTATCATTTAGTTATTCCTAACTACACAAGTGTAGTCTTACTAGCGATCTCGGAATGCATCACAAAACAAGTTCTAGAATCTAATATACTACCGGTTCACACTCTAAGCATTGAAGATGAATGCTTCAATTCCTACTAATCTAAGGGCGATCCTCACATTTTTGGTGGAATTTAAGTGATAAAGGGTTTTGTGCTAGTCATATAACTTCCTATCCGTGAGACGCTTTTGTTAAGACTAATGGCCCACTCCTATATGTCATGAAAAATTTTAAATTTGGTGACAAAATTACCCTAACCGACATTTTCTCATGGTTTATTACAAAAGTGCAATTAGACAAAGCAAATAATCAAGGATAAGCATACTTTCAAAGTTCCCATTTTATTTTCCCTCCCTACACTTAAACTGAACATTGTCCCCAATGTTCCCCAAAAGTATCAAAGTTATGATAAAAGAAGGTAATTAAAAACGAAAGAAACTAGTACTCCCCTGATTAGCTCGGTAGGATCCGTGTGTGAAGTAGTTAAATCCTTTCCAAGAAGAATGTATGCGTGAAAAGCTCCTCAATCTTATGTAACTTCTTCTTGATAAACAAAACCTGCACACTAGAAGAAAACAAACGAAACCTTCGCGTAAAATCGGCGGTAATAATATATAAGACTCGATTTAAACTAGGATATAATACTTGTGGAATGGATGTTTACAGAATTTCTAAGAAAATTAAGACCTAGAAAATTCCAAAAATTTATAGAAGCTCAGAAAACGAAAGAAAGTAATCTGATGTTTTTACTCCTTCCTGACGCCGTCAGGTTGCAATCCTGACACCGTCGGGTTATCCTGACTAAAACTGGTCTGCGATTTTCTGGAAAAATTCTGGAAAATTTACATCTTTAGAATCTGGAAAAATTTCTGCAAAACATCCATTATGACTCGATACAAGCATTTGACTCGAACAAACACACAAATATATCTTTTAATTAATTGTTATTCTCATGTTTACGTTTCTTATGAAAACGTGTGTAATCCTCCCTACACTTATCCTTTATGTAAAATACCTTTATATGCAATTAAGACGAGGTTAAAAACAAAATAAAGCATTTTTACAAATTTAAACATGAGAATAAACAATCAATAAAAGATATATGACACAAACAAGCAAACAATTAAGCATGGGTTTCCTCCCACGAAGCGCTTTTCTTTATTTATGAGTCTTGTAGCTAGACTCGTAGTCGTGCTCCTACGTTACTTCATTACCACCACCTTCTTCCTTCTTTCCATCGTCGAAAGAGTGTACACGTTGTATGCTTACTGTAGATTCCTTGCCAACGTTGTCTATTATGGTGACGGTTTTATCCTTTAGATTAGTTTCCTTCACTGTGAAAGGCCCAAACCATCTTGGTTTGTTTCTACCTCGTAATGCCCTTATCCGAGATTTGTTCAAAAGTACTTTTTCTCCTTTTAGGAATTCCTTAGGGCTCCTTTGTGCCTTTGGTATCGAAGTGGGATTATTTCCTAACTTCTTATCAGGTTTCCACAACGTTGCATATAATCCCTGAACCATAAAGTCCCTAAGCCCCTTTTCCCAATCATTTAATTTCTTCTTAACAATTTTTCCAGGGGCTTGTGGATTTCCACCCGTAATCATTTCCATGATCTTAAGAGGATACCTTGGAATGATGGGTATCCTAGCGTACCCTTTCCCGCTTTTAAGCACCATGATGCCCTCTCCGCATTTGATGGTTGTCTTGGCGGTGGCCAGAAATGGTGGCCCAAGAATAAGAGGCACGTTTTTATCTTTCTCAACATCTATGATCACGAAATCCACCGGATAAACGATATTAGCTACCTCTATTAGAACATCCACCGCGATTCCTACGGGGTAAATATATGTGTGATTAGCTAAGGAAAGTCTAAGATCGGTCTTGGCTGGTTTCTCCTTAGTTAACTTATTATAGATTGATAATGGCATTATGTTCACATCAGTCCCCTGATCAGCTAAGGCATTTATATTATCAATATCACCTATGCTACATGGTATCACGAAGTTCCCAGTGGTGTCTCGTTTTTTTGTTAATGGTTTTTTTAGAACCAAATCATACAGAGGTCCCACAGGCAGGGCGTCATACTCTTCCTCAGTCATCTTTCCTTCAAGGTCTTCCTTAAGAACCTCATTGTACCTAAAGTTGTTTACTTGGTTCGCAACGGTTTTTCTATTGATTTCATGCTTAAGGTAGTACTCAATGGTCTCAGGCTCATCATTAAGTTTGCCCTCCTCCTCCTTCCTTTCCTCGGTTTTTTTCACCTCAACCTTTCCATCCTCAGGCATGATGGAAATGGCGTTAACATACGAGGTGGGAGGACAATCGTTGCTTCTTACTAATACCTTTTCGAGAACTTTCGTCTTGGTATATTCTACTACCAGGTTCATCATTTCCGTCATTTTTGCTTGCATTTCTTCTCTCTGCCTATAAACTTCCTCTTCGAATTTGGCTAATCTTTCCGTATGGGCTGCCATATACTCCCTCATTTGTTCCTTAAAGCTTGGTTAGAGTGGTATTGGGGAAGTAGAGTGGAAGCGCCTTTCGGAATCGATGTTTTGCTCACGACTTGGGGATCCTGAAAAATGTGTTAGGTGGTGGGTGGAATTGGTGGATTTGACCACTTCATGAGGGATGTACATGGGAGCTTTACGCCTTTCCATAAGGTAATCAATCCCTCTCTCAATAGCACTCAATTGCTCCTCGGTGATGTCAGGGGATTCAAGACGAGTTGATAGGGCATTAACCATTTTAACAGTGGTTACAGGAGATTCATTCCAATCTTCGTAGCTTTGATCAGCGAGCTTTTCAATAATATCCCAAGATTTCTCTGCATTAAAGTCGCTGAGCCTTCCACCAGCGGCTTGATCTATGGATCGTCGAGTGATGAAATCGATATGATCATAGAAGATTTGGATTTGAAGCCAAAGGTCAATGCCATGGTGAGGGAGTTTACGGAGTGAATCTTTGAATCGAGTCCATGCGTTGTGGAGAGACTCACCTTGAAGTTGTTGAAAAGTTAAGATGTCTCGTCTGAGTTTTGTGGTTCTCCCCGGTGGGAAAAATTCAGCAAGGAAACGAGTAGTGAGATCATCCCAACTTGAGATGGAGCCGGCGGGAAGTCGCTCAAGCCAATTACTAGCTTGGTCCCGTAGAGAAAATTGGAAGAGACGCAGACGCGTGGTCTCCCGAGTATTAGCATCAAGGTCGATGGAATCGACAATTTTGAGGAAATTCCTTAGATGCTGATTTGGATCTTCGGAACGAAGTCCATGGAATGCACATCCATTTTGCACCAACCGGATGGTGTCGGATCGCAGGGTCGTAATTTGGGCTTGGTCGGGAAGCTCAATGGTGTTCCTATAGCCTAGGTGGCTAGGTCTCGAGTATTCACCAAGAGTACGGTCTCTTGGCAGGACAATGATTTAAGGGGGGTTTTCACCTTCCATGATGAAAAGTGATGGGGTTACGAACAAAGGTCGCGAAGAAGGGGGATAGACTAAAAGGAAGCTAAAAATGAGAAAAAAGTTTACTTGATAGGAATCAAGCAAAGAAACCTAAACGAGGTGGACTACTAACTAGCTATTCTATTCCCCGGCAGCGGCGCCAAAAACTTGATAATGCTACACGCGTCGTTCGGGGTCAAAGGAACTTCCTTTTCGTCGAGCAAGTTTTTCAACACCCTAGGCAGTGAACCTATTCATTGTAGTGTAGTATTAGGGTAAGCCACGGGAATTGATATCGTTCTCTAGGGGAATAGGAATGCTAGTGAGAAGTTACTACGCTAAGGTTGGGGTTGAGGAAGATTATTTTTTATCTTTTTATGTTTTTTTTAGAAAAGGAAAAGTACGAATCTCGGGGTTTGGATTTGGTGGGGGTTGGTATTTCTACCAATTACTCTACTATTATCTAATTATCTAAACTAAAGTGGTGGTGGTCTATGTCTAATTATTGTGTGCTCGTATGATAGTTTAAAGATGTGTTTACTTAGGTTTTACTACTCCTTAATTATCTCCTATTGGTGGTTGAATTGTCACGTCCTTATTCCTAATTGCGTTGTTTTTCTAAAGTTGTAGGGTATGCGTTTCTCTCTACTCTTTGAAGTTACCAAAGGGTCTCGTCTACAAAACCCACAAGGGATGATAAAATCTAACTCTAAGGCCTCTTTGGATAGTTTAGCTTACAACAACTCAAGGTGCTATAACCTAAGGTTCACAAAGATTAATCAAGCATTAAGTACACAACGAATGACCTATCACATTACTAGATCATTAATCAACTAAGATAAGAAACAACCAATCAATATTCAATAACTAAGTTTCATATTCCCTAAGCAAACACACAAGTAAATTAGCCGGACATGGAGAACATGCAAGCATACACACAAATAATTGAAGACATAATTAAATTAATGAAGTAAACAACTTATCTTGGTGTAAGATAGGGTTTAAAACCCTAAAATACGACCTTGGTTCGGTTTAGGTTTTACTCCAAAAGTTTACCCAAAAGACTACTCCCTAAAACTGAAAAATTCGGATTCTATATATAAGATTACATGTGCGATGTCGTCACCTTATGATTTGTGACGCCGTCGTGTCGCCGTCATTAGGGTTTCGTCTTGGCCAAGTTAATCTTGCGACGGCGTCACCTTATGCTTGTGACGCCGTCCTCTTTAGCTTCTGACGCCGTCTGGATTGAATCTAGGCCGTCTGAGTAGCGACGGCCTACTCTTTTAAAGCCCGACGTCGTCACTTGAAAATAGGGTTTTTGGCTTCTGTATCGTCACAAAAATCCTCCGACGGCGTCGCAGATAAGCAGTGACGCCGTCCCCTTGTAAATAAGCAGCATGAGTGTCTCGATTCTTGACTTTGGCCATTTTCTTCATATATCCGCGCCTTTTCGTCCAAATAAGTATCATTACAGCAGTTTGCCTTCAAGAGACCTAAAAAGTGAAAAGGAACGATATTAAGCAATAACGGATACAAAAGTGATCAAATAAGGGCTTAAACGACCCCTCAAAAAGGTACATTTTAAAACCTTATCATATATATTTATTTATGTAATATTTTTTAAAGATACGTGTGCAAATACAAAACACCTATGCATAAACAAAAAATACAATTTTTACGTAATGCAAAACACATGTGCACATATTGATTTTTTAAACAGGTACAAAAAAAATAATAAAAATCTAGAATTTCGGAAGAAAAAAAATGTTTTTTTTAAATAAAAAAAATAAAAGATAAAATTAAAAAGTAATTTTACCAAAATACCCTTTTGAATTAAATATTAAAACTAAATATCCAAAAAAATCTGATTGGTTGATGGTGGTTCTCGCAATTTATTTGGTTCTGAAAATAACCCTTCCCTATATATATATATATATATATATATATATAATAAACAAAAGTTTTTTTGAATTGTACACGTCATTAATGCCACATGTACACTTTGCCATGTCACAAATGCCATGTCACAAAAGCCACTTCTAAAATTAACCGCTAATATGCGCCTTACGGTCGGATCACGTCCTGAGGATGTAACTGAGATAAAGGAATTTGCCGAATGGATATTGAAAGTAGGAGATGGAGATATTGGAGGACAACATGACGGAGAGGTTTTGATAGATATACCTGAAGATATTCTAATACATGAAACTAATGATTCCGTACAATCTATTATAGATTTCACTTACCCAAACATTTTTGATAACATAGGTGATCCGTCTTACTTCCAGGAAAAGGCCATTCTTGCTCCAACCAATGAAGTGGTTGATAGTATTAACGATCATTTGCTTCAAACCTTTACTGGTGAAGAAATGGTTTATCTTAGTTGTGACAACATAGATAAAAATGACCGTGGTGGTGCTATAGACCAAGCCGTGTTTTCACCGGAATTTATCAACGGTTTAAAATTTTCGGGTGTCCCAAACCATAGGCTCGCATTGAAGGTCGGTGTCCCAATAATGTTGTTGAGAAACCTTAATCAATCACAAGGTTTATGTAATGGGACAAGGCTTCAAGTGACTAAATTAACGCGTGTGTCTATTCAAGCCAAAATAATTAACGGAACACATTTTGGGAATACGGTTATACTTCCAAGGTTGAAAATTACTCCATCAGATAAACATTTACCACTCAAGATCGTGCTCAAACAATTTCCTGTGTCAGTTTCTTTTGCCATGACGATAAACAAGAGCTAAGGACAATCACTTTCGAAAGTTGGTTTATACCTACCACGTCCTGTTTTCACACACGGACAATTATATGTGGCTCTTTCACACGTAAAAAGTAAAAAGGGTTTGAAGGTTGTTATTTCTGATGCCGATAGTAATTTATTGAAGACTACTACAAATGTTGTCTATAAAGAGGTTCTTCACGGTCTTTGCTCAGTTATCAACACGTATGCTCGGATATTCACTTACTGTGATACGAGTTTCTTTTTTACATGTTTATTGTAATTCACACAAATGTTTTACTTATGACTTCATATTAATAAATAACAGATTCACTATTTGTTTTCTTTCATTATTTTTCTTATTTTGTTTACATACTAATTTTTCATCTTTTTGCAACATCTTTTTTCATCTTATTACTTCTATTATCATCTCATTTATCTATTTTTTTTTTTTTAAAAACCCGGTGTCAACGGGTCTTATAAGCTAGTATATAATAAACAAAAGTTTTTTTGAAAATTGTACACATCATTAATGCTACATGTACACTTTGCCATGTCATGCCATGTCACAAAAGCCACTTGGCATATAAAATTTACACATTGCACCCTTATTGCTTGCTTGGTTTGACTGACATTTTATGGATCAATACAATTCTCATTTAATTATCCACAATTCTTTCTGTGATTAACAAATAAGATCGTATGTTGCGATTTTGTTTCCTTTTAGTTCTCAATC
Source organism: Chrysanthemum seticuspe (assembly GCA_019973895.1). Lineage (NCBI taxonomy): Eukaryota > Viridiplantae > Streptophyta > Magnoliopsida > Asterales > Asteraceae > Chrysanthemum > Chrysanthemum seticuspe. The sequence goes on from BPTQ01000009.1 coordinate 335,856,010, forward strand.
TTCAAGTTTAGTTTGTACAAAATTTTAATATGTCATTTATTTTCTCTATATTGCTCTTATAATTCGCAAGTGTATATGTGTCCAATTATAGAAATGCAGATGAATGAAATATGATATTTTTAGGTTTGTTCTAATACTCTAATTCTATTTTTTTATTGTTTGCATTCATTATACAATTCGATCTCGATTTGGGTTACCGGATGTAATGGTCAATCTGATTAAGGTTTAATAACCCATTACGGAATTGGAAGGTAACTCCAATTTATCAGTTTTTACTTTTATGATGCCGATAACAAAAAATTGTTCAACTTTGAACGATAATTTTACATGATCAGGTTTGCAACGTGATGTATAGCATAGCATGTTTTTGTCTAATTTCTTAAGGTTTATGATCCTCATGCAAATGGACAATGGGTGGACGTCCATTAGCCTGGACGTTAAATACAAAAGAGCATCTCTAATGGCTGGACGTGGGTCATCAGAAAGTGCATTAAACACCGACTGAAACAAACATCAGTAAAAAATCAAAGTCCTAAACACCCGTCCCACTAACAGGAATACATATAAGCTTTGTGTATGATATTAAGGTATATGATATAAGAAATATATATGCTCATGAATTTGATATGTACCAGATTATAACAACCAGAAATCAGTTATGAAATGTAGTTGTTGATAAAAACAAACAGGGGATCACATAAGAAGAAATGAAACCGTATTTGTAATCAAATCATTCACTTAGTTTGTAATGGAATTAAGAGAGAAGAAGATTACAAATCTTTTCAGTGAATGAATTACAACAAAGAATGTAAAGGAGTATTTATACAAAGGGAGGAAGGAGAAATGGGAGGAAGGAGTAAACATATTTTCCCGCCAAAAGTTATAACTAACTTTTGGCTTAGCAGTGGTTTCCAAGCTTAGCAGTGGTTTCCAAGCTTAGCAGTGGTTTCCAAATTGGCGCGTATCAAATCCCTTCTCCTTAACATTTGACTTTCCATAGTCAAATAGCACCTTCAGTTGCTTCCTCTTGATCAAACCCAGGGTACTTCTTCAGTAATTCAGTATATAGTTCCCAAGTTGCCTCTTCTTCACTGCCATTTGACCATTGTACTAACACATAAACCGCAGCCCTATTGTTAACCTTTCCCAATCTTCTGTCAATGATTTTCACTGGAAACACTGATAGGAGTCCTTCATTGTCACATATGGGAAGAGTTCCAGGCTTATCAACCACCCCTTTGCAAAGCTTGAGTTAGGACACATGAAATACTGGATGGATTTGACTACCATTTGGAAGCTGCAATTTATAAGCCACATTGCCAATCTTCTCTATGATCTTAAAGGGACCATAGTACTTAGCTGAGAGTTTTTTATAGGGACTTTGTCTAGCTGTTACTTAGTTTCAAATAGACCCAAACACCTTCTTCAAAATTTCTATCAGTTCTGTGTTTATCTGCCAAACTTTTCATCCTATCTTGTGCTCTCTTTAGATGAAATTTAAGCATGTTAACCACCTGCTCTCTTGCTTGCATTGTTCTATCCACAGTTTCAACTGTACTTTCCCCTGGCAAATAAGGCATGTGGATGGGTGGTGTTTGACCATATAACACTTCAAATGGGGTGGTCTGGATAGCAGTGTGGAAATTTGTGTTATACCAAAACTCTGCCATTGAAAGCCATTGTGTCCACTCTTTTGGCTTCTCACCAGACATACATCTCAGGTAGCACTCAAGACACCTATTCACCACTTCTGTCTGTTCATCTAATTGTGGATGGTAGGTTGTTGACATTTGCAGTTTAACTTTCAAAGCCTTGAACAATTATTGCCAAAAAGCACTTAGGAACACTTTGTCTTTATCACTTACAATGGTATTTGGCAAACCATGTAACTTGTAGATGTTATCTAAGAACACTTGTGCCACTTTTGCAGCTGTGAAAGGATGCTGAAGGGAAATAAAGTGAGCATACTTACTGAGCCTGTCCACCACCACTAATATAACAGTCTTCCCATGAGATTTTGGTAGTCCTTCCACAAAGTCCATGGATATATCACTCTATACTCTAACTGGTATAGGCAAAGGCTGCAAGAGTCCTGGATAGGCACTAAGATCAGGCTTTTGCCTTTGACACACATCACATTCCCTGATCCATTGTTTAACCACTTTTCTCATTCCCCTCCAATAACAAATAGAACTCATCTTCTGCACAGTCACTTGAACACCAGAATGCCCACCAACTGATTCATTGTGGATTTGTGAGAAGATTTTCTTTCTGAGTACCTCATTGCCTCCCACCACCAACCTACCTTTCCTTCTTAACTGGCCATTAGACCAAGTGTACTTTGTTGATTGAAAATTAGGATCTTCAAACTGCTTTATTAATTTGGCCAACTTCTCATCTGTCACCTAACTTTCTTCAATTTCTTTGAGAAGTCCAGTGGTCACATTAGTAGCTATCATTGCCAATAATTGACCCTGCATTTCCTTCCTAGACAAAGCATCAGCTACCACATTTTCACTGCCCTTCTTATAGACAATTTCATAATCGTACCCAAGCAATTTAGGCAACCATTTAACTTGGAAAGGAGTAGTAAGCCTTTGATCCAACAAGTATTTGAGGCTGAAGTGGTCAGTCTTGATCTTAAAATGTCTACCCATTAAGTAACCCTTCCACTTCTCCAATGCCAAAATGACAGCTAAAAATTCTTTTTCATAAGTGGACAAAGCTTGATGTCTGAGAGATAAGGCCTTACTCAGGTATGCCAATGGATGACCATCTTGCAACAACACAGCCTCAATACCAGTTCCACATGCATCAGTTTCCACAGTGAATTATTTCTCAAAGTTTGGCAATCCCAACACTGGTGCTTGTATCATGGCTAACTTCAATTGCTCAAAAGCTTCTTGAGCTATGTCAGACCACTCAAAAGAGTTCTTCTTCAATAATGCAGTTAATGGCTTACTGATGATTCCATACCCCTTAATGAACCTCCTATAATAGCCTGTAAGTCCCAAAAATCCTCTCAGTTGCTTTACATTCTTGGGTGTATGCCAATCTTTCATAGCCTCAATCTTAGAAGGATCTGTTGCAACCCCTTTATCAGTGATGATATGACCCAAGTACTCCACCTGAGACACTGCAAAAGTTCACTTGCTCCTTTTTGCAAACAAGGTGTGAGCCTGCATAGTCTGCAAAATCATTTTAAGGTGTACAATGTGTTCTTCAATTGACTTGCTATAAACCAGGATGTCATCAAAGAAAACCAATGTGAACTTCCTCAAATAGGGTTTAAAGATCTCATTCATTAGTGATTGAAATGTGGAAGGGGCATTTGTGAGTCCAAATGGCATCACTAAAAACTCATAGTGGCCATCATGAGTTCTGAATGCAGTCTTATGAATGTCTTCCTCATTCATTCTGATTTGGTGATACCCAGACCTTAAATCAAGCTTTGAAAACACCACTGACCCATGTAATTCATCTATCAATTCTTCTATCATAGGTATAGGAAATTTGTCTTTGACAGTATTCTTATTCAATTGTCTATAGTCAACACACATTCTCCAACTGCCATCCTTCTTTTTAACCATGACTATAGGAGAGGAGAAAGAACTTTGACTAGATCTGATGACACCAGCATCCAATAACTCTTGTACCATCTGTTCAATGGCATCCTTTTGGCTAGGAGGATGCCTATAGGGTCTGATGTTAACTGGAGGAGTGTTTGGCATAAGAGGAATTTGATGATCATGTGATCTTTTTGGTGGTAAACCAGTAGGAACTTCAAACACACCTTTAAAGTCATCCAAAATTTCATCAATCTTATGTGATTCAATCATACTTGTCCCTACCATACTACAGAATGACACATGACATATACACAGTGTCATAGAATTCAACATAGCACTTTTATGTTCTCTAGGTTGCATCCATTGAAGTGTAGCTTGTTGAGAACCTCTTAACAACACTTTCTTATTGCCCACATAGAACCTCATGGTTAATTTCTCAAAATTGCACATAATTTCTCCCAAAGTAGACAACCACTGTATCCCAACACTACTTCACAACCTCCTAAAGGTAATACCATAACATCAATCATATAAGTATCTTCTCCCATGGTCAGGGACAAACCACAACACATCAAAGTACTAGTCATAGCTTGACTATTAGCCACAGATACTTGCAAAGGACACATAGTTTTAGTCTTACAACCCAACTTTTTGACAGTCTGCAAATCAATGAAATTATGTGTACTTCCACAATCCACAAGCACATGCACCCCTTGTTTGCCTACCATACCCTTAACCCTCATTGTCAGATAATTGTATACACCAGTGAGTGCATTCAATGAGATTTGAGCAACCATTTCATTATTAGGATCAAGTTCAATAGTCTCATCATAATTCCCCAAATGACCCATTTCATCATTAGTCAATTCTTCTTCCCAAGACTTAATTTCCTCATCTATCACCACTTCTAATGAATGCAATTGACCACTACATTTGTGTCCAGGCACATACTTTTGGTCACAGTAAAAACAAAGATTCTTAACCCTCTTATCCTCCAATTCTTTTTGAGTCAATCTCTTAAAGGGTCTATTCTCACCATATGGTGTTCTTGTAGGTGCAGGCAAAGCCATAGGTCTATTAACTAGTTTTAGTAAAATACCCTTATCCTTATTGACATAACCAGTAGTGACAGGTCTCATAGGGGATTGGAAATTATACCTTGGCTTTAAGGCAACATTAGTGGCTTCTTGTTTCTTGGCCTGACAATACGCATCCATTAATGTTGACAACTTAAACATTCTAATGGGCATCCCAATTTCATCCTTCAAACCCCCAATGAACAAACTGATGGCATATTCTTCACTCAACTCCACCTTATTCACCAAATCTTCAAACAAATCTTGATACTGTTGCACACTACGAGTTTGTTTCAAATTCTTCAAATCCATCATTGGATCTTCAAAGCAGGAACCAAATCTTTGCAAAGCTTGTTTCTCATACACCTCCCAAGAACTGTTTTCACCGAATCACTTAATTAAACACTAAAAACACATGTAAATTTATATTTCTCCAAAAAAAATAATACATATGCACCTTACCAAAAATGCATGCGGAAAAAAAAACTATTATTCTAAAAATTAAAATGAAAAAAAATAAATTCCTAATATTTAGGGGGGAAAATGTTTTTATATTAAAAAAATAAAAAAAGAAACTAAAAATGCACTTTTACTATTATACCCTTTTAAATTAAATAATAAAAACTAATATCCAAAATAATCTGATTGGTTGATGGTGGTTCTCGCAGTTGTGGACCTTTTTATGGTTCTGAAAAGAACCCTTCCCTATATATATATATATATATATATATACTAGACGAGTACCCGCGCCTAGCGGCAGCGGTGTCTAGTTTTCTCCAAAATTTCGACGACCTATAAGTTTCTTTCTACAAAATGTATTTGTAGCGTTAAAGAATCATTTTCGAATAACTATAATTCTGATGCGTGGTTGCATAGTAGCAGAAATATGCATTTTAAAAAAAAATTGTGGAGTCGATCTAAGTGTGAGAGTATCTATACTACTTATAATAGAGGAATGAATCTCTCTCCTCATGGTCTTAAAATTAAGACTTACAAAATACAAAGCCTATTGTACAATACATAATGCACTATTAATGATCTTTCTCATCAATCTTAATTTTAAGACTTACAAGTTTTAAAGCTTAATGTACAAAATACAAAGCACTATTAATGTGGTCAAGATATTTAATATAGTTAATTAATTAACTGGTCAATAAATACAATTAATGAAGTTATTAAAACACCCCTTACACAAGAAATACAAATTATCAAGCATATTGTACAGCCAACTTAAACATAATTTCTGCATTAAAATTTCACTAATACAAATAATAAAGAACATTATACAAATATTCAACCCGGACGGGCAACGGTCCAAATGGGCCCGAGCCCGAAAGGGTACGATCCAAACGGGCACGGGCCAAACGGGGTCGAGCCCGAGTGGGCACGGGCCAAACGATCTCGAGCCCGAACGGGCACTAGCTAAACGAAATTCTTGAAATCCATAAATTTATTATCAAAAATAACATAATAAACTAAAATACATGATTTATCGGAAAATTTTATTTCAGGGTATCCGCCGCCGCAACGCGCGGGTACCCTGCATTAAATGTCACTAATACAAATAATAAAACACATTATACATATATTTCAAGCCCGAATGGTCAACGGGCAAAATGGTCTTAAGCCCGAGCTGTTGCAGACCTAACGGGCTCGAGCCCGAACGGGCATTGGCCAAATAGGCACGGGCAACGGGCTCGAGCCCCAACGGGCACGGGCTAAATGAAATTCTTGATATCCGTAAATTTATTGTCAAAAAGAACATAATAAACTAAAATACATGATTCACCGAAAATTTTTATTTCAGGGTACCCGCCGCCGCTACGCGTGGGTACCCTGCTAGTATTTTCTAATAGGTTTGTTTTAAGTTATTAAGATTTAGTAATAATAGATTCAAGCATCACAAAAAACAATGGTAATATGTAGTTGACAATATTATATTGTAATTTATAGGTATAGACAACGTGTGTGACCTCCTTTTCTTGCTTTGTCGATTATTTAGGCAGTGATAACTATTTTTTTTACATGTGTAGCGTTTATCATTTGGTGTGTGGCTTTTAAACTTGTAACTTTACAAATTATCACCATAATAAGATTATTTTGTACTATCAATTTCCATAGATATTTAAGCATTGTTCAAAGTTATTTGTTTGGGGTACAAATAATTATCGCTAAAGATAACAATAATATTTAATTTTTGTGATTCTAATAAACTTACATAACATTATTGATATACTGGACAAAGGGCTATACAATATATTTTAACTTTAAATAGACGATTCCTATATGCTAGTCCATTAAGTGGTGCAACATTTTTTAAAATAACATTATACAAATGACAAATTCCATGTGTCAAAGCAAAATAAACAACAAAAAACTACAATTACTTGGTCTCTCATTTTCCAAATTTGTCGCGGGTTCCACAACTACTTCATCATTTCTCATATAATTTTGTCAAATTTGAAACCCGGTTCGACCCGGGTGGTTCAACCGGTTGAACCATTCCGGTCAAAAAACAGGTCGATTTAAACCGAGTCAACACGACAGGTTGGGTCGAAAACAAGTCAAAATAAATCGGGTCAACCCGCAGGGTTTGTAGCGTCCCGGGTCAACCCGGTTTTCTATGTGTATTAATAGTTTCCATCTAAACTATATGTCTTCAACATTTCCTCTTTTAGTTTTAACTTTTCACCTTTTACTTTTTGGTTTTTCCTTTATATATAGTATATAGCATGGTAATCGCGTGTTTCGGCGGCGGGTACCTTGTGACGATTAACCTAAGAAATAGATCTCAATGAGACATGATTTACCAATTTGTATCGGCTTCAACGGGTCCTCTCTGGTTCATTTTCGGATGACTTTAATTGGTTAGCCGAACCTGTGGCGACACCGGTTCTCGGTTGAACACGTTGGTCCGGTTATATACCATCAACTTGTTAGCTTGTATGAAGTTTTGTGTGTTTTAGTAATTTTATAATGTGTATAATAACATGCACTTTTCATTTTAGGGTGTTTTAAAAATAACATTAATTAGTGTGTTTAATTATTTTACATTTTGGATTATGTTGTAGCTTCTTTAAATTGTACGTTATGAAAATTTTATTGTACTTTTTAGTAAGAGGTGTTTTAATTGGTTATTTTTAATTTGGTAGATGCGCTTTTAATTGGTTGTACAATGTGAATAAATTATTATACTTTTAAGTAATGTGGTGTTTTAATAATACTATACATTTCTCTCTCCATTGACCAATTTAAAATTTTTAACTTTTCAACTTTCACTGTTTTCTAATTATATGTAGTATAAATATATTACTTGTATCAAATGCTCACATTTATTATGCGCTTGATGGACTTCTAAATACGGAAAATTGCATGAAAAATCATTATACTTGACACTCTTTGTCATTGTGTGTAGCGAACTATTTTTTTTCTTATTGTGGCACAAACCTTTTTAGATCGTGCTATTGTGTGTATCGGTGACTTGTTTTACCTGTTGGAGCCGGTCATGTTAACGACCGTTAACGTTTTTGTTGCACCGTTAGTCCTTTTCATCTGTTTTACACGTTTTCGTCCATTTTTGCATTTTTCCTTCCGTTTTTGCACGGTTTCGTCCGTTTTTGCACGGTTTCGTCGTTTTTACACGTTTTCGCTCGTTTTCGTACGTTTTTACACGTTTTCAGTCGTTTTTTACATGTTTTCGTCTGTTTTACACGTTATTTTTCGTTTTTACATGTTTTTGCACGGTTTCGTCCGTTTTTACACGTTTTCGTCCGTTTTTACCCATTTTTGTTCGTTTTTTACACGTTTTCGTCCGTTTTACACATTTTTTTGTTTTTACACGTTTTCGTCCGTTTTACACTTTTTTTTCGTTTTTACATGTTTTTGCACGGTTTCGTCCTTTTTTACACCTTTTTGTTCGTTTTTTTAAACGTTTTCATCCGTTTTTACATGTTTTTGATCGTTTTTACACGTTTTTCCACGTTTTCGCTCGTTTTTGTTCGTTTTTACACGTTTTCGCTCATTTTTGTTCATTTCTACATGTTTTTGTTAGTGTAAAAATGAACGAAACTGTGCAAAAACGAAAAAAACGTGGAAAAACGGACGAAAACGTGTAAAAATGAACAAAAACGAGCGAAAACGTGTAAAAACGGACAAAACGAGCGAAAACGTGTAAAAACGTACGAAAACGTGTAAAAACGTACGAAAACGTGCAAAAACGGACGAAAACGTGCAAAAACGTGTAAAAACGGACGAAAACGTGTAAAAACGAGCGAAAACGTGTAAAAACGAAAAAAATGTGTAAAACGGACGAAAACGTGTAAAAACGGACGAAAACGTGTAAAACGGACGAAAATGACTAACGGTGCAATAATATAATAACGGTCGTTAAAAACAGACGAAACCGTGCAAAAACATGTAAAAACGAAAAAAAACGTGTAAAACGGACGAGAACGTGTAAAAACGGACGAAAACGTGTAAAAACGTACGAAAACGTGTAAAAACGTACGAAAACGAGCGAAAACACGTAAAAACGGACGAAACCGTGCAAAAACGGACGGAAAAGTGCATAAACGGACGAAAATGTGTAAAAAACGGGCGAAAATGACTAACGGTGCAATAATATAATAACGGGCGTTAAAATAGACGAAAAGGACTAACAGTGCAACAAAAAAGTTAACGGTCGTTAACATGACCGGCTCCAACAGGTAAAATAAGTCACCGATACACACAATAGCACGATCTAAAAAGGTTTGTGCCACAATAAGAAAAAAAAATAGTTGGCTACACACAATGACAAAGAGTGTCAAGTATAATGACTTTTCATGCAATTTTCCCTTCTAAATAATATACACTTGGGCTTCTTATCACTAGAGATTTGCCATAATTCATAATTATCTTACCATAAGTCAGATAAAGTGTGCCATTAGTAAAAAAACCGACCATAGCTCAATTAGTCACCGGTTCGAATCAAGTTGATCGGACTTTTTACAATATTCATTTTTATACTTTTATGTAATGAGGAAATCTGGACAAAAATAATACGTACTTAAATAACTTTTAGAAATATTTCTTTTTATACTCCTTTTACATTTTTATTTTTTTATACGCTCCTAAAATAAGATTACTGACACACGCTTATAAGCTTAATCAAAACATTATACACTTTGAGCTCCTCAAAAAATCTTAGCAGAACACCCATATAATAAGTACAACATTTATATGAAGAATGTGAGCAAATGAACGAGGATTCGATTCGATAGACAAATAATTGAGATCCGTAGCTTTGTAAAATGAATCTTTGTCTAGTGAATTGAAACCCGTTCATATGCTCACATTCTTCACATGTATAAGATATTAAAATGTAGTTTGGGAGGAATTGTTGTGTGTGAGAATGAGTAAAGAGAGGGTTTATATAAGGGAGTGGGAATGCGTGTGATTGGTGGAAATGGTGTGGTGCGGATTGCTGACGTGGAAATATTTCGAGCTATTGGATTGTGATCCGTGAGAGTTGGGTTTGGCGAATAAGAGAGTGACATGTGGAGAGTGTTACAACCATCTGTTTTCACTCCTACTATCCATTATCAAAGTTCTACCTACTTTCCCTTGATAGACCAGGTTTCCTTCATTTTTTAAATTAGACGGGTACCCGCGCCTGGCGGCAGCGGTTCCTAGTGGTAGACAATTAATGATATACGATATTGTGGCACGTGTTTCGTTTAACATTCAACATAGAACGTGAAAAGATGAAAATGTAATCGCAATAATAAAGTAATACTGATTACCAAAAGTTAATGATTTAAAATTACAGTAATAAACAAAAAAATAATAGTAATACTTATGAGCGTACTTGTCAGTAATATGATTGATAGCAATGTTTTTAAACCCGGGTTGATCCGGCCGGTTGAACTAAGAACCGGCTCGGACACCGGGCCAGATAGGACCGGGTTTTTGCTTGTTTGAGAGTCAGATTGAATCAACCGTTTTTTGTTGACCCTGTTTGATAAACCCGACCGGGTCATGATTTTTTATTAAAAATTTAACAATATGATTTTTGGATTTTTATTAAAAAATTTAACAATGTGATATTTTTTTCCATTAATTTTTCTAAGTTTAATTAAAAAGTTGAAGTGGTGATGGCTAATCATTGTTAAAATTTTGTAAAATAGTAAATTATAGTTAAACTATCTTAGAATCATCAATTAATATAGTTTTACTATATACTATTATAATTTAGAATCACTTGTTGAATTGTTTGCTATATTATTATAAATATAAAATTAAAAAGCAAAACTTATCGGTATAGTTTTAATCTTTTTTAATTGGTTTAATCGAACATATAAATAAATGCGGATAAATTATGAGATCATGCAATACTAATTATGAAGATATGCCTTGCTCACAAACCCGCAAAGCAAGACACATACACTATGTTATGAAGCGTATCAACAAATTCTATTGACTGCGATTTAATCATCAAACGTTTGTGTTCAAATTGTTGGCTAATGTTAATAGATTAAAAAATGAATTTGGTAGAGACTCTTCAAAAAGTACACTCCTCCATAGATGAGAATGATATGTATACGATGAAAAGCTTTATTGGTGCATTTCAATCAACTTGCATAATTGATAATAACACCTCAAAGCAACATGTTTTCAGACATACAATGAAACGGGTTTCCTAAAAATGTTATTCTTCAAATTACCAAAGATAAGGGGCTGTTTAGTTGGTGAAAATTTTTCCTGTTTTTCTGTTTCTAAATTCCTAGAGAAGAGAATGGTTTTTCTCCTCTAGAGAAGAGTTGAGAAATTTGAAAATCCGTTTAGTTGGAGTTATATTTGGGAAATGAAAAAAAGTGAGAATAGTGAAAGGAGATGGTGTTATTATTTGGGAAATGAAAAAAAGTGAGAAGGGTGTAATGGTATTTTCATTTTTTCTATTAGAAAGTGGAAAATAAGAATTTCATATTTTTGGAAAATTATTGGAAAAAAGTGCGACTAAACGGATTTTCAGTTTTTCCTTTTTCATATGAAAATTTTTCTGAAAAAATGGAGTATTTCTCTCCAACTAAACGGCCCCTAAGTTTCCACATTTTTCACTTTTTCACATTTTCACTTTTTCACAATTTGACTTTTTGACCATTTTTTAATTTTAGATAGTTAAGATTATTACTTGTATCAAATGCCCACATTTATTATGCGCTCTTGGGCCTGATGCACTTCTAATTAATATACACTTGGGCTTCTTATCACTAGAGATTTGCCATAATTCATAATTATCTATTTATCTTAACATAAGTTAGATAAAGTATGTCATTAGTAAAAACCGACCATAGCTCAATTGGTCACCGGCTCGAACCAATTGGTCGGACTTTTTACAATATTATTTTCTATACTTTTATGTAATGAGAATATCTGGACTAAAATAATATGTAATTAAATAACTTTTAGAAATTAATATTTCTTTTTAGATAGGGATCCTCTCATGTTTATTTAAACATGAGAGGTAATGTTATACTTCTTGTGATTGTAATTTTAAATTAAAATAAAACAAATGCGTTTCAATAATGACCTTGTACAGTCACAATAAGCATAACATTAACTCTCATTTTAAAATAAACATCATTTCTTTTTGGGTGTTGATACTCACACCATTTTATTTGATACTTACACCATTTGTACAAGTTGTATAGCACAGCGTACAACACTGTGATGCACAGTGTGTGGTGAAAGAATCAAAAATTGTGGTGTGAGTATCAACACTCTTTCTTTTTATACTCCTTTAGTCCTTTTACATTTTTTTATAAGCACCTAAAGATAAGATTAATGACACAAGCTAAATAAGCTTAATCAAAACATTATATATACTTTGAGCTCTTCAAAAAAACTTAGCATAACACCCAAAGAGAAGAATGTGAGCTCATGAGCAAGGATTCTATTCGATAGACAAATAATTGAGATCCATAGCTTTGTAAAAAGAATCCTTGGGGGAAATTGTCTAGTGAATCAAAACCCGTTCACGTGCTCACATTCTTCAAATGTATATAAGTATGAGTAGGTATTAAAATGTAATTTAGGGAAATTGTTGTTTGTGGGAATGAGGGGAGAGAGGGTTTATATAAGGGAAGGGGAATGGGTGTGATTGGCGGAAATGGATTGGTGACGTGGAATGATTTTGGGCCATTGGATTGCGATCCGTGGGAGTTGGGTTTGGCGAATAGGAGAGTGACACGTGGAGAGTGTTACAACCATCTGTTATGATGGCTTTAACCCAAGGTAATCCAGTTTCCTATATGAAAATCTGCATTTGACTGAAATCGAATGAAATGCACTTGTAAATAGTGATTGCATCCAAAGTGTTTGATGAAATGCCTAAGTGAATGTAACAATGTAGTTGTTTTTCGTAGTTCGTATTCATTTCTGATGTAGCTAAAGCATAAGAAAAACATGTTAGAACTAATTGCTTAAACTAGTAGCTTCAGGTTCAAACCTCACTATATGCACATCTTCGGGGTTGATAGGGAAGGGGTCGAAGATGGTCATGGGATACTTCCGTTAGGCCGCTCACATCTTAGTCAAAGACTCGTCCTTCACAGATAACCCGTTTTCCATAATAGTAACATGTTGAACTGATTACTTAAAGTCTTTAAACTATTGGACCTAAGAACAGAATTTTTAGTATGGCTTATATGATGTTTCAGGAAATGTGGTAGCATACTAGCATTAGTTTAAGTTATGATAATAGATGAGAGGAAGAACATTAGTTGTGAAAGCTTATTCAGCTAATAGATCATAAGACCTTTCACGAGTGTTTTTTTTAGCTTAATTTCGGACTTATGAGCTAATTTGTTCGGCTCATAGTTCATAGACACTTTTTTTTTGGTTCTATTATCCAGTCTTAAATCATGTTAAGCTCATAAGTAAAGAAAAAGCTGTAACAATGAGCCTATTGAAAATATGCCAAACGAAATAAGCTCATGTGCCTGAAATTAAGCTAAAACAAACACCCTGTTAATATTCTTTTGCTATTTATTGCTTCAAGACCTTACATTATGACTCTGTAAACAAATTGAAACATACAGGAAAGGAAATCATTCACATTGACAGTCTTAGCCCGAGCTAAACAGATCTCGTTTGTCTAGAAGTATTAGCCTTGTATAGAGTATACAAAACCGCTACAACAATTAATGATCCTGCTCCAGCTCCCATTCCATAGAATATGGTCAGCCAATCATTCCCATCACCAGATGTATCAGAATTTGGCGAAGATGATCGCACGGGTACAACTGAACTAATGCAAATTTGGTTCAATGGAGGTCCACACAAACCCTTGTTTCCTATATACGAATACTTCTCGAAGCTCTGAAGTTGGGTGCTGACTGGGATTCTGCCTTCCAATTGATTGTATGACAAATTCAAAGTAGAAAGGAAATTAAGGCTCGTGAATGAAGATGGGATGTTTCCAGTTAATTTGTTCCGTGACACATCTAATGATTCCAGCTGACTCAAATTACCCACAGATTGAGGGATCGAGCCTATGAACTCATTATGTGACACGTTGAAAAAAAACAGTGCTTTGAGTTGACCAATTGTTTCTGGTATCACCCCTGAAAAATGATTACTTGAGATATCAATGGACGTGAAGACTGTCAAGATTTTGACTAGCTCCACCTCAAATCCTTTCACTGTGACTGTAACTGTATCTTGATAGTAGAAATCATTGAGCTGTAAAATGAAAACATTGTGGGAATGAGGGAAGAGAGGGTTTATATAGGGGGTGGGGAATGGGTGTGATTGGTGGAAATGGTGTGGTGCGGATTGCTGACGTGGAAATATTTTGTGGCCGTTGGATTGTGATCCGTGGGAGTTGGGTTTGGCGAATAGGAGAGTGACACGTGGAGAGTGTTACAACCATATGTTATGATGGCTTTAACCCAAAAGGTAATCCAATTTCCTATATGAAAATCTGCATTTGACTGAAATCGAATGAAATGCAGTTGTAAATAGTGATTGCATCCAAAGTGTTTGATGAAATGCCTAAGTAAATGTAACAATGTAGTTTTTTTTCGTAGTTCATATACGTTTATGATGTAGCTAAAGCATAACAAGAACATGTTAGAACTAATTGCTTAAACTAGTGGCTTCAGGTTCAAACATCACTATATACACATCTTCGGGGTTGCCAGGGAAGGGGCCGAAACAATCACATGATACTTCGGTTAGGACGTGTACATCTTAGTCAAAGACTCATCCTTCCCAGGTAACACGGAAAACCATATCCGTTTACCATAATAGTAACATGTTGAACTGATTACTTAAAGTCTTTAAACTATTGGACCTAAGAACAAAATTTTTAGTATGGCTTATATGATGTTTCAGGAAATGTTGTAGCATACTAGCATTAGTTTAAGTTATGATAATAGATGAGAGGAAGAACATTAGTTGTGAAAGCTTATTCAGCTAATAGATCATAAGACCTTTCACGAGTGTTTTTTTAGCTTATTTTCAGACATATGAGCTTTATTTGTTCGGCTCATATTTCAGACACTTGTTTTTTTTTGCTAATTATGCAGTCTTAAGTCATATAAAGCTCAAAAGTAAAAAAAAAAAAAAACAGTAAAATGAGCTTAGTGAAAGTATGCCAAATGAATTAAGCTCATGTGCCCGAAATTAAAACACCCTGTTAATATTCTTTTGCTATTTATTTCTTCAAGACCTTACATTATGACTCTGTAAACAAATTGAAACATACAGGAAAGGAAATCATTGACATTGACAGTAATAGCCTGAGCTAAACAGATCTCGTTTGTCTAGAAGTATTAGCCTTGTATAGAGTATACAAAACCGCTACAACAATTAATGATCCTGCCCCAGCTCCCATTCCATAGAATATGGTCAGCCAATCATTCCCATCACTAGATGTATCAGAATTTGGCGAAGATGATGGCACGGGTACAACTGAACTAGTGCAATTTCGGTTCAATGGAAAACCGCATAACCCCTTGTTTGCTAAATAGGATGTCTCCGAAAACGTCTGAAACTGGGAGCCTGTTGGGATTTTTCCTTCCAATTGATTGAATGACAATTTCAAAACAGAAAGGAACGGAGGGGTGGTGAGCACAGATGGAATTTCTCCTGTTATTCTGTTTGACGACATGTCCAATGCTTCTAACTGACTCAAAGTTCCAATAGATGGTGGGATCGAGCCCGTGAACTCATTATGTGATACGTTGAGAAGATGCAGGACTTTGAGTTGGCCAATTGTTTCTGGTATCACCCCTGAAAAACGGTTACTTGATATATCAATGGTTGTGAAGACTGTCAAGATTTTGACTAGCTCCAACTCAAATCCTTTGACAGTGACTGTCACAGTATCTTGAAAGTAAACACCACCAAATGCCGTATAGCTGAGTTGCTTCGTACTAGTTCTATTCTCAACAGTCATCATAGCTCTCCATTGACTGAAAAATTCTGGTGGGACCACACCATTAAAGTTATTGTGAGCTATGTCTAAAATACGAAGATTTGACCCGTTGTGTCGGCCCTCACCGCAATGAACGGATCCATGGAACCTGTTTGATCGGAGAACAAGAACATGCAAGTTGGTATTGTTGCCCAAAGAACATGGATAAGTGTCATTTATCATGTTGTTCCCAAGGTTTAACACTTGTAGCATTCTGCAGTTGACAAGGGATTGCGGAATCTTCCCTTCCAAAGAGTTTCCATGCAGGTCTAGAGTGGTCAATCCGCAGGTGCTTGGAAACATTCCCTCTATTTGACCAGTCAGACCATTGTTTGCCAAGTTCAGTACACCAATATCATAACCAAATTCAATCAAACACCGTGGTATCCTTCCAGTTAAATGATTGTTTGACAAATCTAGGACCTGTAAGTAACTAGCATGGCATATGGATTCCGGGATCGTCCCAGTAAGCAAATTGTTAGAAACCGAGAAGAAATTGGCAGAGGCGAGGTTTCTCCCAATGCTTTCCGAGATTGACGAGTTGAAAAGATTGTATGAATAGTCGATGAAGCGAGCGATTAGTTGCGGTATCGGAATCGCCCCACTAAGACGATTGGAATGCAAGTCGATGACTCCAAATTCATGAAAATTGTAAGGCTCTTGGAGGGAAGTTAGGTTGTTATGAGAAAGGTTCAGATACGACAGTCCTCCATTCCCAACTTCCCATATCCAATTTGGTATTTCTCCTTGAATTTTGTTGTCTGAAAGATCAAGCACTTCTATATTTGATTTTCGTAGATTTGGGAACTTTCGGAGATTGCACGAAGCCAAATACAAATTGATTAAATTTGGAAGGTGAGACACGATAGAGCTGTTGCTGCTTGTTATGACTAAAAACTTGTTATATGAAAGATCAAGGTCCGTTAGGTTGCTGAGGCCCTGAAAATCTTTAGTTTCAATTACACCACTCAGGTTGTTTGATGAAAGATAGAGGAATTCGAGTGGTCCAAGTTGAAAAAATGACCTGGGAATTTCACCTTTCAATTTGTTACTGCTTAAATCAAGTTTGAAAGCTGGTACAATAATGATATGGACGAGTTTGAAAACTGTGGAAGCAGACCATCAAAATTGTTGTTGGAAAGATGTATCTCTTGCAGATTTGGCAGAGCGAACAAAGATGAAGGTATGCTTCCATTGAAACTATTGAATCCTAAATCAACCGAAATAAGATTATTAAGATCTTGAAAGTGAGCAAAAGGAATCATACCCGATAAACCATTATTTGAGAGGTCGATGTAAGTAAGATTCTTGCAAAGCTGAAATGACGGGATTTTCCCGATAAACTTATTCGACGACAAGTCCACAAAGGAGAGTTGAGTGAGTTTTTTCATGGACTCTGGTATAGGTCCTGTGAAATTGTTCTGCTGCAGTTCTATCGAGGATAACTTATCAAGATTTCCAATAGATTCTGGTATCCATCCGGAAAAACCATTTTGTGAGAGGTGGATGTAAGTAAGATTCTTGCATAGTTTGAATGACGGGATTTCGCCAATAAACTTGTTTGAAGACAAGTCTAGGTATGACAATTGAGTGAGGTTTTCCACGGATTTCGGTATTCCTCCGCTGAAATTACTCCATCCCAGATCAATTATTGATAAATTCTTTAGATTTCCAATAGATTCTGGTATCTCACCGTAAAAGTTTGTTTCGCTGATCACTAAACTCTGAAGAGCTCTGTTCACAGAAAACTCTGGTAAAGAGCCGTTAAGATCTGGGTTTTCTGATAAATCAAGAATCTGCAACTTTTGCAACTGGAGGACATTTTTGGGAAATGTTCCAATCAAGTTACATTCAGCAAGATTCAATATTGTGAGATTCTTGAAATTTGCAAAGAAATCTGGAACTGGAGCATTCAGACCGTTATAGTTTAGAGTCAGTACCGAAAGTGATTGCAGCTTCTGAAGGGACTCATCTAAAGGGCCTAAAAGTTGACAATTTGACAAGCTTAAAACTTCCAAATTAGGCAAAGATGATGATAAACCCTGGCACCAATCGAGTTTATGTGATGACATGTTCACATAATCCATATAAAGACCCCTTAGCCCTGTGAGGTTGTGAACAAGTGTGGCTAAACTTGGGTTCTCGACTTTCAGTGAGGGAATTTCGTAGGAGAGATCAAGAATCTCTAACCTTGTCAGCTGTGACAATTCTTCAGGAATCTGACCAGAAAACCCCGAATTCGACAAGTTCAAATAAGACAAACTTGCAAGACTCCCAAATCTTGAAGAAATCGGTATAGAGCTAAACTCATTTGCAGCAAGGTTCAAGCTTTCAAGATTCTTTAAACCAAATAGAGCACTGGAATCAGTAATTCCACCTGATATCGTTTCGCTGCTCAAGTCTAAACCGATAACCTGACCCTTGATGCTGCAGGTGACACCTCCCCACGAGCAGCAATCTGCGGCACTTGGCTTCCAAGACACTAGCTTTGTTGAAAGTGAAGAATTGTACTGCAGTTCATTTTTTAACTGGATCAAAATCCTTTGGTGGTTTATTTGACATTGGCCGGAAACCAAAATTGTATCAACCCCAAACAAGATCAGGTAAAAGGGTAACAAGAATATCTGAAAGCAGAGTTGGGTTTTCATTATGAACCAAAATTTTGATACAAAATGATGTTTATGAACACTTGAGCCAAATCTGTTTAATTATTTAAAAAATTCATTTAGATTATATTTTATTTATATTCGTTTCATAGACTCAACATGGCTTTGGTCTTTCGAATTTGCTAGTCAAGTATTCGCAATTAGACAAACTATTGACTTTGACGTTTACTTTAAATTTACAAGTCAAGTAGTGAAAAAAAAAAAAAAAACAGTTAATGACTACTAACATTATTAGTTTATATTGTATGGTTTACCAAATAATCCTCCATTCGTTTCATGAAAGTCACAACTTTATATTAATATTAGTACAAATGAATTGATTGTATTTTATAATGATTTACAGGAGTTGTTTTTATTGAAAGATGTTTGGTATTCAACATACGTCGGAGAGAAGTACCCTATTTTGATTGCCTAGCTTCTAACTGATGAGCTCAAATATCAGATAATGTGGTTCAACAGGTGGCTTATTAAAGGCTGTCAACCCAAAAGGACCTGCTTTGAAATGTACCAGAATTACGGGTTTCGACCCATTACCCAACCCGTCTAATCAACTGAATTTTTCACTTTGAGTACAAAACGAAAGTCACCTGACCATACTCAGTATCTACAGAAACAACTGCAAGTGATCTTTGCAGAGGTAAAATCTCTTTTCTAATGTGCATGCACTATCATACTAACAACAAAAAAGGTGAACAAAAAATTTATATAATAAAGTAGAACGGTAAATAAGAGGGAGTTTGGCTAGGTTTTTCTGAGGAGGTTAATAGCTTTTCATAGTTTGGATAAGCTAATTTGCAAGGCTAAGAACTAGTCAAGGCATTTGGGTACCACTTTAAAGTAATTGGTCAAGTCAATAGCTAGCATTATCATGCACATGCAACTAGCATTTTGTTAGCTTCCTTGCCTTTGCTATTGTTCACACAAATTGATAAGACTTGAATGAAGCCAAAACAAGACCCACTGATTTAGAAGCCTTCAATTAGCGACCCAATGAACCAACTTCTAACATCTCATGAAAATCATAGTCTATTTTCTACGTCAAAACTTATCACGTAGCAATTTCCATTATAAATTTGATAAGGTTTTGTTTTTATAGGCTTTTAGACTCATAAATCATAGCATTATCTGTTTGTTAAAAAACTAGTTCCCAATGAGAATCAAACTATGTTTTCAAGTACTCTTGATTTCTTGATACCCTTTTGCCTAATTTTGTTTGGGGTTAATATGAGGTTGGTTTTGGGTATTTGCCAAATCAAACAGCAGTTGATTTTGATCCAGTTGAAATACAATCTCCATTTCAGTTCTACACTTTCAACAAAAATGGTCTCTTAGAACCCAAATGTCACAAATTGTTGCAATTGGCTAGGTGGTGTCACTTGCAGCACTTGCAATAATACTTGCGCAATTATCAAAAGGATGATTGTGAGAACATTAAATCTGCATTTCAAAATTTTGGGTAGTTGGTGGTTGTGACCAGTGTGAATTAACTACTTTTCTATAGGGAGTATTATGAGTGGTGGAGGGAGTGTTCCGGTGAAAGAAGCATTCCCGACCCAAAGGATTAATATGGTGCAGGAGTTAAAAAAAGACCGTTTTCTACACGTTTAGGGATACCGATGATGTGTGGGAATGATGATGTCAATGGAAATTGTTATGCTTTTGGAGCCATCATTTTCCCAAAGAATGTCAGCACTTAAAGAACACAAGGTAAATAATCAATTTATATCAACTTTCATCCATTGTTTTATTTGAGCAGAGTGTTTGATCTTCAGAATAGTCATAATAATCAAATTAATGTAAAGTATGTCAAATTTTAGTATTTAAGGATATATTTTGAAACCATGCCTATGTAGTGGGCATAATTCACACGCATAGAGGTGTCCCCCTCTTAGATGTATAGTAGGAGTTAGGACGTATGTAGTGTAATATGTATGATACCTATATCGTTTATCTACTAGGCTGTAAGTTTTCATGTTGCCCATTGCCAGGCATAAGTAATGTAAGTGATTGCTTCTATAAGAAACTATCTTCTAAGTCCAAGTCCCACATACGACTCAAGAAAACGCATGAAAACACCCCCGCCGCAGCGCGGCGTGTTCAAATTACTTGTTTAGTTTATATAAGATTGGCACATCAAAATGTTTCATGAAAATATTAATATATTTCTAATGGTATAGTTTATCTAAGTTAAATTAACAAAATTATGCGGAGCCAATTATTTCATAAGAGTTGTGAATCTATAGTGGTAAGAGATTAACTAGAAGCCCAGCAAGCCCAAGTAGACAACCATATTAGGCCCATAGATAAGACCGGTCAAAACTTGGGCCCAGTTGTCAGCTACAAATGTACTGGTTAGTGGTTTGTGTGTGAATTCAGAAAATTGACCAAGTAATAGTATAGTTTATTTTCGAGCTTAGCTCAATTGTATCTACTGACCGTATAGTAGCGGGGAGGGGGAGCACGCATCAAGGACACCAACATTATCAAAAATCTACATACGTATGCCATTAGTAAAAAACCGACCATAGCTCAATTGGTCAGATAAAGTATGCCATTAGTAAAAAAGCACAAAGATGATTTTTGCAATTTACTCTAAGTCAGATAAAGTATGCCATTAGTAAAAACCACAAAGACGATTTTTGCAATTTACTCTCAGATAAAGTATGCCATTAGTAAAACTAGGGGTGGCAATTCTCGACACGACACGATAAACGACACGAACCCGACACGAAGTTGAACAGGTTTGGGTTGAGGATAAACAGGTTTGGGTCAAAAATGGGTCAACCTGTCTAACCCGTTTAATAAACAGGTCGTGTTTGGGTTGAGTAAGTATTAAACAGGTCAACCCGTGAACCCGCTTAAGTATATAAGATCTTAAAAATAAAATATATAACCTGATTTTTATGTTGGATGTAGATCAAATGTATTTTGTTATTTACTTAGTATGAGTGAATTATAATTTTATACCCTAGATATCATGAAAATTGACGCTTATAATTCAGAAAATTGTCGCATAGTTATTTGTATGTTATTCTTATCATATTATAGATCCTTATATCATTTTTTTTGCATTTAAACTAGTTAAATCGACAAACCACCAGCTTTATTCACACTTTAACTATTTACTTAAATGGGTCACAAATGGGTTACACGTGTTATGCAGGTGTGGGTTAGGGTTGAGTTTCTTAACACGATTAATAAATGGGTCGTGTTTGGGTAAAGGCTATACTAACCCGCTAACACGCGAACCCGAATAGGTTAACACGAACACAACTCGATTGCCACCCCTATAAAAAGACCACAGCTCAAGTGGTCACCGGTTTGAATCCAGTTGGTCGGACCTTTTTCAATATTCTTTTTTATACTTTTATGTAATGAGAAAAACTGCTAAAATAATAGGTAGTTAAATAACTTTTAAAAATTAATATTTCTTTTTATACTCCTTTTACATTTTCTTTTATACGCTCCGAAAGATAAGATTACTGGCACAAGCTTAATAAGCTTAATCAAAACATTATACACTTTGAGCTCCTCAAAAAATCTTAGCATAACACCCATACAATAAGTACTACATTTGTGAAGAATGTGAGCTCATGAAAGTGGCTTCGATTCGGTAGAACCTGTTCACATGCTCACATTCTTCACATGTACAAGTATGGGTAGGTATTAAAATGTAGTTTGGGGGAAATTGTTGTTTGTGGGAATGAGGGGAGAGGGGGTTTATATAGGGGAGTGGGAATGGGTGTGATTGGTGGAAATGGTGTGGTGCGGATTGCTGACGTGGAAAGAGTTTGTGACCTTTGGATTTGGATCCGTGAGAGTTGGGTTTGGCCAATGGGATAGTGACATGTGGAGAGGTGGTTAAATATGAAGTTAAATGTGAGTTTTATAACACGACATGCTCATTTTCATTTTCATCACTAACTGAAATGCAGTTATGAATAGTTAAATATGAAGTTGAACCCTAATAGCTAATAGCTCAGCTCTATAAAGAGATATTGTGCCCGTCAAAAGAGAATGACCACCTCAACATTTACACAACTGGAATCATGAAGGTTTTTTTAATCTTTATGTGGGGGCTTTGAAAAAGTATGTCTGGATTTTCTAAAAACACATATGCACTAAATCATTTTAAAAACATGCATGCTGAAATCAAAATTGTAATAATAATAATAATGATAATTTCAAAAATTAAAGGGTTTTATAAAACAGGATTTATAGAAAAATAATATTAAAAATGTCTTTCACTATTATACACGTTTAGATTAAATAAAAATATTTATTATTTAAAAAAAATGTGATTGGTTTAAAGTGGTTCTTGCAATTCTTGCATTTAAATTGGATATGGAAATAAATTCCCCCATATAATAAAATTGGCTCAGTTCGGTTTTTGAACGAAACCGAAACCAAATCGCATTTTTTGATTTTTTAAAAAATAAAAACCGAATCATCAATTTTTATTTTCAGACAGTTATTTTGTTTCGGGATTTTGTTTAGTTTCGGTTTTACTGCTCACTCCTACTACCCATTATAAAAAATCTACCTACTTTCCCTTGATAGAACACGTTGTATCAAATGCCAACATTTATTATGGGCTCTTGGGCGTGATGCACTTCTAATTAGGGGTGAGCAAACGACTGAACCGAAACCGACTGGACCGAAGGACCGGCGGTCCGGTCTCGGTCTACCATTTTTGGCAAATTCCGGTCCGTCTGGTCTGGTCTGGACCACAAACCAAATATTTAGCCTTGTTGGACCGGACCGACCGAGACCTGACCGGACCGGACGGATCACATTCGATCTCGGCCTAGGTTTTTTGCCGGATTCGGTCTCGGTCCGGTCCGGTTTTTCTCGGTCCGGTCCGGTTTTTCTCGATCCGGTCCGGTTTTCGCCCGATGATCAGCCTTCTAATTAATATACACTTGGGCTTCTTATCACTAGAGATATGTCATAATTCATAATTATTTTAATATAAGTAAGATAAAGTATGCCGTTAGTAAAAACCGACCACAGCTCAACTGATCACCGGTTCGAATCCAATTGGTTGGACTTTTTACAATATTCCTTTTAGGGTAAGTTTGGTTTGTTGCTAGAAATTATAATGTGTATGGATGTTAGTATAAGGTGGAATGGTAATGGAGGATATGATAAAATCACCCACACATTTAGGTATCTCAGGGCCCGTTTGGTTTGAAGGTGGGTTTAAGATTTGGATTAGGATTTGAATTTGGATTTGGATTAGGATTTGGATCTAAAAGAGAGAAAAAGAAAATAAATTTGTATTTTATATGTATTTTTCAATGTATATAATAAATTTTATTATAACAAAAGAAATAAAAAATAATATATGAATGGTGAGGATAAAGTTAGGCCCACTTTGAGAATAACAATCTACAAAGTAGGGGATGCAGATGCTATATTTTTTGTTGTTACTCCCAATCTTGGGACCCACGAATTATACCAAACAAATAATATTGGACTTCATCCCCAACTTTAATGTTTAAAGGGCTCAACCAAACGGCACCTCAATCTATTGTGGGGACCTCATAACCAACAAAACAACATTAATGACTTTCAAAGTTATAGACTCATACTAATACACACCAACCAAACGGGCTCTTATACTTTTATGTAATGAGAAAAACTATACTAAAATAATACGTAGTTAAATAACTTTTAGAAATTAGTACATTGTTTCGTTTTATACTCCTTTTACAATATTTTTTTTTTAAAACGCTCCTAAAGATAAGATTAGTGACACCTTTAATAAACTTAATCAAAACATTATACACTTTGAGCTCCTCAAAAAAACTTAGCAGAACAGCCATACAATAAGTAGCACATTTATGAAGAATGTGAGCAAATGAACGAGGATTCGATTCGATAGACAAAAAATTGAGATCCATAGTTTTGTAAAAAGAATCTTTGTCTAGTGAATCGAAACCCGTTAAAATGCTCACATTCTTCACATGTATAAGATATGTGTGTGATTGGGGAAATTGTTGTTTATGGGAATTAGGGGAGAGAGGGTTTATATAGGGGGTGGGGAATGGGTATGGTGTGGATTGCTGACGTGGAAAGAGTTTTGGCCGTTGGATTGCGATCTGTGGGAGTTGGGTTTGGCGAATAGGAGAGTGACATGTGGACAGATGTTCAAAAGTGAGTTTTACAACTATCTGTAATAACTGTTTCTTAAATTGAATGAAATGCAGTTGCGAATAGTTATTGCACCCAAAGTGTTTGATGAAATGCCTAAGTAAATGTAACAATGTAGTTGTTTTTCGTAGTTCGTATTCATTTCTGATGTAGCTTAAGCATAACACTAACATGTTGGAACTCATTTACTTAAACTAGTGGCTTCGATCAGGTTCAAACCTCACTATATGCACATCCTCGGGGTTGCTAGGGAAGGGGTCGGAAATGGTCACAGGATACTTGGGTTAGGTCACGTGCATCTTAGTCAAAGATTTGCTCTCTCCGGGTAACAATAAAGACCTTATCCGTTTACCCTAAAAGTAACTTGTTGAACTGATTACTTAAATTCTTAAACTATTGGACCTAAGAACAGAGTTTTTAGTATGGTAGCATTAGTCGAATATAAGTTATGATGATAGATGAGAGGAAGAACATTAGTTGTGAGAGCTTACTGAGCTAATAGATCATAAGACCTTTCACGAGTGTTTTTTTAGCTTATTTTCGGACTTATGGGCTTATTTGTTCGGCTCATATTTCATAGACACTTTTTTTTTGGTTCTATTATCCAGTCTTAAATCATGTTAAGCTCATAAGTAAAGAAAAAGCTGTAACAATGAGCCTATTGAAAATATGCCAAACGAATTTAGCTCATGTGTCCGAAAATAAGCTAAAACAAACACCCCGTTAATATTCTTTTGCTATTTATTGCTTCAAGACCTTACATTATGACTCTGTAAACAAATTGAAACATACAGGAAAGGAAATCATTCACATTGACAGTAATAGCCCGAGCTAAACAGATCTCGTTTGTCTAGTTGTACTAGAAGTATTAGCCTTGTATAGAGTATACATAACCGCTGCAACAGTTAATGATCCTGCTCCAGCTCCCATTCCATACAAAAAGGTCTGCCAATCATTCCCATCACTAGATGCGTCAGAACTTGGCGAAGATGATGGCACAGGTACAGCTGAATTAGTGCAAGTTCTTTTCACTGGAAAACCGCATAATCTCTTGTTCCCTATATAGGATGTCTCCGAAAACGTCTGAAACTGGGAGCCTGCTGGGATTTTTCCTTCCAATTGATTGTATGACAAATTCAAAGCAGAAAGGAACGAAAGCCTGGTGAGCACAGATGGGATTTCTCCGGTTATTTTGTTTGACGACGTGTCCAATGCCTCTAACTGACTCAAAGTTCCAATAGATGGTGGGATCGAGCCCGTGAACTCATTATGTGATACGTTGAGAAGATGCAGGGCTTTGAGTTGGCCAATTGTTTCTGGTATTACGCCTGAAAAACGGTTACTTGATATATCAATGGTTGTGAAAAGTGTCAAGATTTTGATTAGCTCCAAGTCAAATCCTTTGACAGTGACTGTCACAGTATGTTGAAAGTAAACACCAACAAGCTGCCTCGATGTGTAGCTGAGTTGCTTCGTACTAGTTCTATTCTCAACAGTCATCATAGCTCCCCATTGACTGAAAAATTCTGGTGGGATCACACCATTAAAGTTATTGTGAGCTATGTCTAAAATACGAAGATTTGACTCGTTGTGTCGGCCTTCACCGCAATGAACGGATCCATGGAACCTGTTTGATCGGAGAACAAGAACATGCAAGTTGGTATTGTTGCCCAAAGAACATGGATAAGTGTCATTTATCCTGTTGTTCCCGAGGTTTAACACTTCTAACATTGTGCAATTGACTAAAGATTGTGGAATCTTCCCTTCCAGAGAGTTTCCATGCAGGTCTAGAGTGTTCAACCAGCAGGTGCTTGGAAATGTTCCCTCGATTTGACCCGTGAGACGGTTGTTTGCCAAATTTAGTACCCCGATACCGCGACCAAATTCTATCAAACACTTTGGTATCGTTCCATTTAAACGATTGTTTGACAAATCAAGGATCTCAAGGTAGGTAGCATTGCATATGGTGTCAGGGATCGTCCCAGTAAGCAAGTTGTTAGAAACCGATAAGAAAGAGAGAATGGTGAAGTTTCTCCTAATGCTTTCTGAGAGTGACGAGTTGAAAAGATTGTATGAAAAGTCGATGAAGAAAGCGCGTTGTGGCGGTATCGGAATCGCCCCACTAAGACGATTGGAATGCAAGTCGATGACTTTAAGATCATGAAAATTGTAGGGCTCTTGGAGGGAAGTTAGGTTGTTATAAGAAAGGTTCAGATACTCCAGTCCTCCATTCCCAACTTCCCATATCCAATTTGGTATTTCTCCTTGAATTTTGTTGTCTGAAAGATCAAGCGCTATCAATTGTGAGAGGTTTCGTAGATCAGGGAACTTTTGGAGATTGCACGATGCCAAATACAAGTTGCTTAACTTTGGAAGGTGAGACAAGATAGAGCTGTTGCTGCTTGTTATGACTAAAAACTTGTTATACGAAAGATCAAGGTACGTTAGGTTGCTGAGACCCTGAAAATCTTTAGTTTCACTTACACCACTCAGGTTGTTTGATGAAAGAAAGAGGATACTAAGTTGTTCAAGTTCAAAAAATGACCTGGGAATTTCACCTTTCAATTTGTTACTGCTTAAATCAAGCCTTTTCAATAATGGTATGGACGAGTTTGAAAACTGTGGAAGCAGACCATCAAAATTGTTGTTGGAAAGATCTATCTCTTGCACATTTGGCAGAGAGAACAAAGATGAAGGTATGCTTCCATTGAAACTATTGAATCCTAAATCAACCCAAATAAGATTATTAAGATCTTGAAAGTGATCAAAAGGAATCATACCCGATAAACCATTTCTTGAGAGGTCGATGCGAGTTAGATTCTTGCATAGTTTGAATGACGGGATTTCGCCAATAAACTTGTTTGAAGACAAGTCTAGGTATGATAGTTGCTTTATTTTTCCAATAGATTTTGGTATCTCCCCTGAGAACATTGTGTCGCTAAGAACTAAAGTTTGAAGCGATCCATTCATAGGAAAATCAGGCAAAGAACCATAAAGATTCCAGTTATGCGATAAATCAAGAATCTGTAAACTTTCCAACTGGATGACCTTTTTGGGAAATGTTCCAGTTAAATTACATTCAGCAAGATTCAATATTGTCAGATTCTTGAAATTTGCTAAGAAATCCGGAACTGGAGCACTCAAATCGTTATAAGCCAGACGAATTGCCGAAAGTGATTGCAGCTTCTGAAGGGACTCATCTAAAGGGCCTAAAAGTTGACAATTTGACAAGCTTAAAACTTCCAAATTAGGCAAAGATGATGATAAACCCTGGCACCAGTCGAGTTTATGTGATGACATGTTCACATTATCCATATAAAGACCTCTTAGCCGTGTGAGGTTGCGAACAAGCGTTGCTAGATTTGGCTGCTCGAGTTTCAGTGATTGAATTTCGAATTCGTCATTAATGGAACCATCTGTAGTGAAAACTGAAGAGAGATCAAGAACTTCCAGCATTGTCAGCTGTGAGAATTCTTCTGGAATCTGGCCTGAAAGCATCGAATTAGACAAGTTTAAATACAACAAACTTGCAAAACTTCCAAATCTTGTAGGAATCTTTGCGAAATTGAAGTTAGTATCAGCAAAATTCAGACTTTCAAGATTCTTTAGACCAAATAGAGCACTGGAATCAGTAATTCCACCTGATATCGTTTCACTGCTCAAGTCTAAACCGATAACCTGACCCTTGATGCTGCAGGTGACACCTCCCCACGAGCAGCAATCCGTGGCATTTGGGTTCCAAGTCACCAACTTTGTTGAAAGTGACGAATCGAACTGGAGTTCGTTCTTCAACTGGATCAAAATCGTTTGGTGGTTTATTTGACATTGGCCTGAAACCAACAA
>BPTQ01000009.1:335884880-336087958 GCA_019973895.1 Chrysanthemum seticuspe
ACCGCTCAAATTTGACATCTCTTGATCTTTCAGACAACAAAATTCAAGGAGAAATACCAAATTGGATATGGGAAGTTAGGAATGGGAGACTATCGTATATGAACCTTTCTTATGACAACTTAACTTCCCTCCAAGTGCCCTACAAATTTCCTGATTTTTTTAGTGTACTCGACTCGCATTCCAATCGTCTTAGTGGGGCAATTCCGAAACCGCCGCAAAGCGCTTACCTCATCGACTTTTCATACAATCTTTTCAACTAGTCACTCTCAGAAAGAATTGGGAGATACAACTCCGTTGCCACTTTCTTTTCGGTTTCTAACAATTTGCTTAATGGGACGATCCCTGACACCATAAACAATGCTACCAAGTACCAACCTAAGGGTTCTTGATTTATCAAAAAACCATTTGACTGGAAGAATACCAATGTGTTTGATAGCATTTGGTGGCAGTCTTGGGGTACTAAATTTGGAAAACAACCGTCTCACGGGTCAAATAGAGGGAACGTCTCTTGTCAATTGCACAATGCTAGAAGTGTTAAACCTCGGGAACAACATGATAAATGACACTTATCCATGTTCTTAACTTGCATGTTCTTGTTCTCCGATCAAACAGGTTCCATGGATCGGTTCATTGCGGTGAAGGCCGACACAACTGGTCAAATCTTCGTATTTTAGACATAGCTCACAATAACTTTAATGGCGTAGTCCCACCAGAATTTTTCAGTCAATGGGGAGCTATGATGACTGTTGAGAATAGAACTTGTACGAAGCAGCTCAGCTTTATGGTGTCAGAAATTACTGGGTGGTACTATCAAGATTATGTGACAGTCACACGGTCAAAGGATTGGAGTTGGAGCTAGTCAAAATCTTGACAGTCTTCACAACCATTGATATATCATGTAACCGTTTTTCAGGGGTGATACCAGAAACAATTGGCCAACTCAAAGCCCTGTATCTTCTCAACGTATCACATAATGAATTCACAGGCTCTATCCCGCCATCTATTGGAACTTTGAGTCAGTTAGAAGCATTGGACATGTCGTCAAACAGAATAACCGGAGAAATCCCATCTGTGCTCACTACCCTTCCGTTCCTTTCTGCTTTGAATTTGTCATACAATCAATTGGAAGGAAAAATCCCAACAGGGTCCCAGTTTCAGACGTTTTCGGAGGCATCATATTTAGGGAACAAGAGATTATGTGGTTTCCCATTGAACCAAATGTGCACTAGTTCAGCTGTACCCGTGCCACCATCTTCGCCAAATTCTGATACATCTGATGATGGGAATGATTGGCTGACCATATTCTATGGAATGGGAGCTGGAGCAGGATCATTAACTGTTGCAGCGGTTTTGTATACTCTATACAAGGCTAATACTTCTAGTACAACTAGACAAACGACATCTGTTTAGCTCGGGGTATTACTTCCAATGTCGATTTCCTGCATGTTTCAATTTGTTTAGAGAGTCATAATGTAAAGTCTTGAAGCAATAAGTAGCAAAAGAATATTAATGGGGTGTTTGTGTTAGCTTATTTTTGGGCTCATGAGGTTAATACATTTGGCATATTTTCCATAAGGTCATTTTTACAGCTTTTTTCACTTGTGAGCTCATTAAGACTAAAACTGGCATATAATACGAAATACGTGTCTCTGAAAATGAGCCGAACAAATTTAGCTCATATGCCCAAAAATAAGCTATAAGAAACACCCTCTAAGGTTTCTATAATATGTTTGCTTATCTAATGCTGCCATATTTCTTAAACATCACCATAATCCAATAGCATGTAGGGGTGTTATTTGGGTTGACTCTGTCGGGTTCGGGTCAATTGGGTCGGGTCAAGGCTGAAAAAAAAACATACCCGAACCCGACCTTGTTTAGAAATCGGGTCGGGTCAACCCGGGTTCGGGTCTGGGCCATTTAAAAATGATACAATTTTGGTGTTCAATCTTGAACTACTTAAAAATTAAAAATAAAAAAATCGAACTCGGGTCACTCGGGTTGGCCCAAACCCGAGTAAGATACATATATTAATCCCGAACCCGACCTTGTTTAGAACTCGGGTCAATTCGGGTTGACCCGATTGACCTGACCCGAATAGCCATATTCGGATTCGGGTCGGCTTTTATGACACCCCTGATAGCAGGTTATATAAGCTATAGTAAAAATCCGGCTTTTTGGTCCCATAGTTTAAGACTTTAAGTCATTGGTTCAACATGTTACTTGGGAAGGGCGGGTCTTTGACTAAGATGTATGTGGCCTGACGAGCGTATCCCTTGTGACCATTTTAAACACCTTCATTGGCAACCCCGAAGATGACTACCTGTTTAAACGTGAGACTGCTTGTTAGTACATTATATGCCTAACCAGTAGGCCACTAGTTTAAGCAATTAGTTCTAACATGTTCTTGTTATGCTTTAGCTACATCATAAACGTATATGAACTACGAAAAATAACTACATTGTTAAATTCATTTGGGCATTTCATCAAACACTTTGGATGCAATCATATAGGAAATTGGTCAAGTTTTGGATTACCTTTTGGGTTAAAGCCATTATAACAGATGGTTGTAACACTCTCCACGTGTCACTCTCCTATTCGCCAAACCCAATTCCCACGGATCACAATCCAACGGCCACAAAATCATTCCACGTCAGCAATCCGCACCACACAATTTCCACCAATCACACCCATTCCCCATCCCCTATATAAACCCTCCCCTCATTCCCACACTCAACAATTTCCCCCAAATTACATTTTAACGGGTTTCGATTCAGTAGACAAAGATTCATTTTACAAATCTACGGATCTCAGTTATTTGTCTACTGAATCGAATCCTTGCTCGTGAGCTCATATTCTTCACAAATGTGGTACTTATTATAATGTTTTGATTAAGCTTATTAAGCTTGTGTCAGTAAGCTTATCTTTAGGTGCGTATAAAAAAAATATTGTAAAAGGAGTATAAAAAGAAATATTGTATTAATTTCTAAAAGTTATTTAACTGCCTATTATTTTAGTCTAGTTTTTCTCATTACATAAAAGTATAAGGGCCCGTTTGGTTGGTGTATATTAGTATGAGTCTATGACTTTGAAAATTATTAATGTTGTTTTGTTTGTTATGAGGCCCATCACAATAGATTGAGATACTTAAATGTGAAAGTTTACTCATACATTATGTGTGTGGGTGGTTGCATCATATCCTCCATTACAATTCCACCTTATACAAATACCCATACCCATTATAATTTCTAGCGACAAACCAAACCTACCTTAAAAAGAATATTGTAAAAAGTCTGACCAATTGGATTCGAACCGGTGACTAGTTGAGTTGTGGTCGGTTTTTACTAACGGCATACTTTATCTTACTTATATTAAAATAATTATGAATTATGACAAATCTCTAGTGATAAGAAGCCCAAGTATATATTAATTAGAAGTCCATCAGGCCCAATAGCCCATAATAAATGTGGGCATTTTATACAACGTGTTCTATCAAGGTAAGGTAGGTAGATTTTTTATAATGGGTAGTAGGAGTGAGCAGTAAAACCGAAACTAAACAAAAAACCGAAACAAAATAACTGTCTGAAACTAAAAATTGATGATTCGGTTTTTATATTTTTTACAATCAAAAAATGCGATTTGGTTTCGGTTTCGTTCAAAAACCAAACCGAGTCAGTTTATTATATAGGGGGAATTTATTTCTATATCCAATTTAAATGCGAGAACTGCAAGAACCACTTTAAACCAATCACATTTTTTTTTAAATATTAAACATTTTTATTCAATCTAAACGTGTATAATAGTGAAAGACATTTTTTATATTATTTTTAAATAAACCTCATTTTATAAATCCCTTTAAATTTTGAAATTATTATTATTATTATTTATTTTTTATTATAAATCACACTTTTATTAAAAACTCATAGGATTACAAAAGATTAGTGGGGAGCCTCGAAACCAACTGAGCCCCCACACCTCTAGCAATGGTAAAACCAATCCTATTAAAGATATGAACTGATGCACGCGCTCCAATGTCCTGGGTCATGGAGAATCGTCGAATACGCTTAAGTAAGGTGACTGCATCTTTCTCAAGTTCTCCAAAAGAAGAAAAAGAGAAGGGGAGAAACCCATATCCAATATCCGCACATTTATTATTATTATTATTATTATTCTTATATAAATAACACTTTATTTTATTTTTTTTAATATTTTTTTGAAATTATTATTATTATTATTATTATTATTATTATTATTAATATAGTTTTTTCTTTTTTTCGTCATGCATGTTTTTAGAAAATTCAGACATACTTTTCCAAAGCCCCCACCAAAAGATTAAAAAAAAAAAAAAAAAAAAAAAAAAAAAATACCTTCATGATTCCAGTTGTGTAAATGTTGAGGTGGTTATTCGTTTTTTACAGACACAGAATCTTTTTACAGAGCTGAGTTGTTAGGGTTTAACTTCATATTTAACTATTCACAACTGCATTACAGTTAGTGATGAAAATGAAATGAATATGTCGTGTTGTAAAACTCACATTTAACTTCATATTTAACCACCTTTCCACATGTCACTCTCCCATTGGCCAAACCCAACTCCCACGGATCACAATCCAAATCCCCAACTCTTTTCACGTCACCAATCCGCACCACACCATTTCCACCAATCACACTCATGCCCACTCCTCTATATAAACCCTCCCCTTATTCCCACACACAACAATTTCCCCCCAAACTACATTTTAATACCTACTCATACTTATACATATGAAGAATGTGAGCATGTGAACGGGATTCGATTCACTAGACAATGATTCTTTTTACAAAGCTACGGATCTCAATTATTTTTCTATCGAGTCAAAACTCGTTCATTTGCTCACATTCTTCACAAATGTGGTACTTATTAGATGGGTGTTCTGCTTTTTTTTTTTTTTTTTTTTTTTTTTTTTTTTTTTTTTTTTTTTTAGGAGCTTAATGTATAATGTTTTGATTAAGCTATTAAGCTTATTAAAGGTGTCACTAAGCTTATCTTTAGGAGCGTATACGTTTTGAAAATATACCAATTTCTAAAACTTATTTGAAAACATATCTCGGTTAAACCAGGCTTTTTTTTTTTTCCTTTTTTTGCGCGCGCAAATGGAGAAGTTTTATACTAATATCAACACAATTTACAAGCTTTAAACACAAAAATGAATTGGACAAGAGACCCAATTAGAATACAAAGCTAA
Organism: Chrysanthemum seticuspe; assembly: GCA_019973895.1. Classification (NCBI taxonomy): domain Eukaryota; kingdom Viridiplantae; phylum Streptophyta; class Magnoliopsida; order Asterales; family Asteraceae; genus Chrysanthemum; species Chrysanthemum seticuspe. The sequence continues at coordinate 335,890,103 of BPTQ01000009.1, forward strand.
AAAGCAATACTAAAGTCTATCAGATATCAGGTAACTCTATCACTACAATTTTTGGTCTATGTCTATAAGACTCATTCTCAGCAATTGACCAAGCATTGCATCATTTAGTACATTAGCAATCTTTTTGTACCGCTACATTCTATTAGAGAATAAATAGGCCCAAACCCGGTTTGTGGGTTTAGAGCATCTAGGGTTTTGCCATTATAAATAATTGTGAATAATAAAGTTATACCTACGGGTTTCATTCTCTAATACATTCATCATTTAGAAACACCCATTATGCACCAAGACCATAGTCTCATAACAGCATTTCCGAAACCACTTTCCACGTAAGATCATTCATCCCACATCCACAATGACCAAACGTGAAAAATGGCGCTACTATGATTTGTTAGACCGGATCGACCTTGAACATTTTGGTCCGATCCAGCTTTGGTCAGTTCTGGTTTTCGGACCATGATCAACCCTTCATGAAAGTATGAAAATACACAAGTGCAATATGTTTTACGGATAAAAGAACGAGTTTTGTTTCTTAAATTCTGATAAATGTTTACATTCTACATTGTGTGCATGCAAACTAATGTATACTAAAAGAGTCCATTTAGGAAAAAAAATAATTAAATAACAGCTTCCAACCGGTGACATAAGATCTAGATTCCCCCGCTTTTCCAACTAGGCTATGGTTTCGATTTATTACTAAATGTAACTGGTTATTTTATTAAATATTAAATATGAGACAAATCTTTATTGATAAGAAGCCCAACCCAAGTGTATAATAAGTAGAAGTCCATCAAACCTAAGAGCCCAGATTTGACACATAGCCAGACCCGGTCAAGACTTGGGCCCGTTTGTGAGCAGCAAATATACTACTCGTAGGGTGTGAAATATTTAAATGTTAAATACTAAAAATCTTAAAAAATTGAATTTGGTGCATTACAGCTGTTAGACCATGGGGTATAATGGTTTGGCTTCACGCCAGATCTGATGTGGCCACCAAAGTGGCGCCGCCACACTTGTGCCAAGATACCCCAACCCCTTCTCACCAATTTCCAACCCATCAAAGTGGCGTGTGTGATTTTCGTTAAAGGACAAAAAATATATTTGTTTTGTTTTGTTTTTTTTTTAATAGTGTTTTTGAGAGTCTGTGTTATTTAGTGTGTGTGTTTTTACCAGGGAAGAAAGAAGAAGTATAGGTCATCATCGAGTAAAATATCTACACCATCAACCTGTAAATATATTTTGTGAGTTTTTAATACATTTCAAATACTGGCGTCCAACTGTTCTTATCCATCAATTAACATATTTTGTATTTTTTAAAATTAAAAGTTTACATTATACATACTTGTTTAGCATTTTTTATATTTGTTGTATTTTTTTTGTTGTTAGGTTTGTTTAAAAATTGTAAAAGAAAATAAAATTTCGGGTTCGTAAGACCCAAATAGCATGTTATGAGTGAAGGGGTGTTTTGGGTGTATTAGTGTTAAAAATAAAGATGATAAATTAGCGCTGAGGTGGCACTGAAAAAGAAAATTTGGCTTGTCACCATACCCCATGCTCTTAGGGGAAAGATTTGATTAAAACGTGAATGGTGATGTCGAGCTAACGTAATAACAATAAATCTAGTGACTATTACACTCGATTTTATATTATAACTGACAGGCTTGGATTTGGGTAAGGGCGGGCTCGACCATGGCAATATTATGGAGGGGCACCATTTGTCTTGAGGCCCAATGTTTGTATACCCCATAAATTAAAGCTTTTCAAAAGCCCAATATTATACCCAGATATGCAAACTACTAACGAGTAACAAAGGAAAAAAACACAATATACATATCCTGTGAATTTCAGATAGATCAACATGGTCACAATTTAGTCTCAATTCGTTAAATGCTTCTTTTGGCTGTTGAGTGGTAAATTTTTGATTTTGCAGGTTGTTATATACTAAAGTGCCTCATATAAATATAGTATTTAAACGTGGTTGATATATATTTATGCAGAAAAACTAACAGGTTACTATAAAGGTTTTTGTGAACCTCTACTTAATATATGTGTATTTAATTAAGTATTTTAATTTTTGGCATATCATGTATGTATATGTTTAGTATTACTGTATTGTTGTGTACATACTTTATTAATACTCATGTGTCACATATTATATTTTATAATTATAGATACGACTAATTTATCAAAACAGTTTTGTAAGATATAAAACATCTTTCAATTACAACTACGAGTTACCAGTAGGGGTGGACAAACTCCAAGTCAACTGATGCACAATTTCTTTTTATGGATATAAACAAAATATAAATGTACAATTAGCAGACAAGTTTATGTGACACAAAATTTTAAGATCAAGTTCATTTCGTAAAAATCATGATTTTTAACGTAAATTTACACTAAACGAAAAACATCCATCGGGTTCCGGGAACCTCTAGTTTCACCCCGGGTTGTCAGCTTTCTTCTACCAAACATGCCTCATACCTTAAGTTCGAAATCGATTACAAATAAAAATATTTTCGAAAAAGAATGCATACTATAGTACTAGAAAGAAGATACATAAGTACTTGCACAACAATCCATAATAAATTACTAAAATGCTACGGAGTATAAAAATGCTAGACTTCATAAACTTCAATCGTGAACCTGATCATGCTTCTTAATCGTTGCACGTCACAGCGTCACACCATATCCTTCTCTCCAACAAATAGTCATTATACATACATCTAAACACATAAACATACTACTTTAGATATGATTTACCATTAGAAGTGTGTAGGTATGTAAATGACATTTGACTAGTAAAAAGTATAATTATTACACATTTCTAAAATTGGGTGGACTCTCTAATGGACACTTATTTTGGAACACACATATAGATGGTTTAAACAAAACTTCAACTCGTCTTTCTATAAATCTGAGTTTGACATGTTATAATATGTTCCGAGCTCGAATATAGTTTGAGATGGAATTGTTCGTGAAAAGCTTGACACATGCTCAGCTCTAGTTCTAGTGATACGTCTGGTATGTCTTGAATGTGCACTTCACTAAACTAGTCCAAGCACTAGTTTTACTATTCTAGCTATACGTCTGGTATGTCCTGAACTAGTCCATTTTGGACGAAACCCATTTACACTAAACCTGTTTGACCTATTGCCCAACCCAACCTGGCCTATCCGCTCATCTTTCCTAACCAAATACGCATCTACTGATATGGGCCCCTTCTGAAACCTAATTATGCACGAATAATCTTAGGGTGGTTCAAATCTGAAACTAGCTAAACTGTTGAGTATCCATGGCATTGATCATGAGAAAGACTTTTTTCTTTCCTTCTCTTTGTCCGTTTTGTATTTAAGTATGCAATACCTGCTTTCAGCAATGGCCAACATTTATCCAGCAAGTTCTAGAAAGGGTTTTAAATCAACTGGTATGTTGACCCTTTCACTCTGCGGTAAAATGGGTGGGTTAGGTAATGTGGCTTTGTACATTTTACACAACTGGAGCTTTTTATGATGGTATTCTGTATGTCTAACAGATTTGGAAAAACCAAAAGCTGTGGATAGGATTCTTGAAATGGCTTAGCTAATTGACGGCTTCTAAATCAGTCGGTATTGTTTTGGCTTCATTCAAGTCCTACCAATCAATTTGTGTGGAGAATAGCAAAGGCAAGGAAGCTAACAAAATGCTAGTTGCATGTGCATGATAATGCTAGCTATTGACTTGACCATTTACTTTTAAGTGGTACCAAATTGCCTTGACTAGTTCTTAGCCTTGCAAATTAGCTTATCCAAAATATAAAAAGCTATTAACCTCAGAGGAAAAAACTAGCCAAACTCCCTCTTATTTACCGTTCTACTTTATTATATAAATTTTTTGTTCACCTTCTTTGTTGTTAGTATGATAGTGCATGCACATTAGAAAAGATATTTTAATGAGAAAGGGAACAAGTAATAATTGTACACACTGTTTTTGTTCCACATATTTGTGAGAAAAATCCTCTAGTTCACGAAAATTAAATTGTCATATTTAAGATTTCTGAAAATAACACACTGTTTTTGTTATCACATATGGAAAAGCATGGAACTCCTGTTGCAATCCAAGAGTAAGATGGTGCATGCACATAGAAAAAATAATTTACCTGTGTTTGTTTCGGTAGCTCTTATTATGGGTTCACTTGCAGTAGCTCTGTAAATAATTTTTCGTACTTAAAAGTGAAAAGTTTAGTTGGTTAGACGGGTTGGGTAATGGGTCGAAACGCGTAATTCGGGTACAGCTCAAAGCAGGTCTGTTTTGGTTGACCGTCTTTAATAAGCTACCTCTTGAACCATTTTATCCGATCTTTGAACTCATCAGTTAGAAGCTAGGCGATCAATACAGTGTACCTCATCTCCGATGTATGTGGCATATTAAACATCTTTCAATAAAAACAAATCCTGTAAATCATTATAAAGTAAAATTAATTCGTTTATAACGATGATAAGCAATAATAATATTAAGACAATGTTAGTAGTCTTAAATCTCTATTTCTTACTACAAGAAGTTAGTTGCACAATGTTAAGGAAACTATAGTCCCTTCAATAGAATTTAAAGTAGACGTCAAAGTCAATAGTTTGTCTAATTGCGAATACTTGACACGTAAATTCGACTCTATGAAACAAATATAAATAAAATACTTATCACGAGATCATAATTAAACAGATTTAACAAATATAAAGTTTCAAATTTCATAGGCTCGACGGCTCATAAGCATCGCCTTTGCATAAAATCCTAGTTCATAATGAAATCCCAACTCTGCTTTCAGATATTCTTGTTACCTTTTTACCTGATCTTGTTTGGGATCAATACGTTGCTGGTTTCAGGCCAATGTCAAATAAACCACCAAACGATTTTGATCCAGTTGAAGAACGAACTCCATTTCAATTCTTCACTTTCAACAAAGTTGGTGACTTGGAACCCAAATGCCACAGATTGCTGCTCATGGGGAGGTGTCACCTGCAGCATCAAGGGTCAGGTTATCGGTTTAGACTTGAGCAACGAAACGATATCAGGTGGAATTAATGATTCCAGTGCTCTATTTGGTTTAAATAATCTTGAAAGCTTGAACCTTGCTGCAAATGAGTTTAGCTCTATACCGATTTCTTCAAGATTTGGGAGTCTTGCAAGTTTGTCTTATTTGAACTTGTCGAATTCGGGGTTTTCTGGTCAGATTCCTGAAGAATTGTCACAGCTGACATGGTTAGAGATTCTTGATCTCTCTGAGCCTTTCTTTTTTGGAAGTCGCTCACTGAAACTCGAGAACCCAAGTTTAGCCACACTTGTTCGCAACCTTACACGGCTAAGGGGTCTTTATATGGATACGGTGGACATGTCAGCAAATAAACTCGACTGGTGCCAGGGTTTATCATCATCTTCGCCTAATTTGGAAGTTTTAAGCTTGTCAAAGTGTCAACTTTTAGGCCCTTTAGATGACTCCCTTCAGAAGCTGCAATCACTTTCGGTGATTCGTCTGGCTTCGAACGATCTGAGTGCTCCAGTTCCGGATTTCTTTGCAAATTTCAAGAATCTGACAATATTGAATCTTGCTGCATGTAACTTGATTGGAACATTTCCCAAAAATGTCCTCCAGTTGCAAAAGTTGCAGAGTCTTGATTTATCAGAAAACCTAGATCTTAACGGCTCTTTACCAGAGTTTCCTGTGAACAGAGCTCTTCAGAGTTTAGTGATCAGCGGAACAAACTTTTACGGTGAGATACCAGAATCTATTGGAAATCTAAAGAATTTATCAAGAATTGAGCTGCTAGGGAGTAATTTCAGCGGAGGAATACCGAAATCCGTGGAAAACCTCACTCAATTGTCATACCTAGACTTGTCTTCAAACAAGTTTACTGGCGAAATCCCGTCATTCAAACTATGCAAGAATCTTACTTACATCGGCCTCTCAAATAATAGTTTATCGGGTATGATTCCTTTTGATCACTTTCAAGACCTTAATAATCTTATTTCGGTTGATTTAGGATTCAATAGTTTCAATGGAAGCATACCTTCATCTTTGTTCTCTCTGCCAAATGTGCAACGGATATATCTTTCCAACAACAATTTTGATGGTCTGCTTCCACAGTTTTCAAACTCGTCCATACCATTATTGGAAAGGCTTGATTTAAGCAGTAACAAATTGAAAGGTGAAATTCCCAGGTCATTTTTTGAACTTGGACAGCTTGAAATGCTCTTACTTTCATCAAACAACCTGAGTGGTGTAATTGAAACTAAAGATTTTCAGGGCCTCAGCAACCTAAAGTTTCTTGATCTTTCATACAACAAGTTTTCAATCATAACAAGCAGCAACAGCTCTATCGTGTCTCACCTTCCAAATTTAATCAATTTGTATTTGGCTTCGTGCAATCTCCAAAAGTTCCCTGATATACGAAACCATTCAAATATAGAACTGCTTGATCTTTCAGACAACAAAATTCAAGGAGAAATACCAAATTGGATATGGGAAGTTGGGAATGGAGGACTGGTGTATCTGAACCTTTCTCATAACAGCCTAACTTCCCTCCAAGAGCCCTATTTTTTTCCTGATCTTTATGCCATCGACTTGCATTCCAATCGCCTTAGTGGGGCGATTCCGATGCCACAAAGCGCTGCCTTCATCGACTTTTCATACAATCTTTTCAACTCGTCACTCTCGGAAAGCATTGGGAGAAACCTCACCTTTGCCAATTTCTTCTCGGTTTCTAACAATTTGGTCACTGGGAGAATCCCTGAAAGTATATGCAATGCTACTTACCTAGAGGTCCTTGATTTGTCAAACAATCGTTTAAATGGAACAATACCACAGTGTTTGATTGAATTAAGTGGCAAGTTTGATCAATACGATCCGATTTATGATAGAGTTTTTGGTAACGGTCTTGGGGTACTAAATTTGGGAAACAACCGTCTCAGTGGTCAAATAGAGGGAGCATTTTCAAGCAGCTGCAGCTTGAACACTCTAGACCTGCATGGAAACTCTTTGGAAGGGAAGATTCCACAATCTATAGTCAACTGCAGAATGCTACAAGTGTTAAACTTCGGGAACAACAAGATAAATGACACTTATCCATGTTCTTTGGGCAACAATACCAATTTGCATGTTCTTGTTCTCCGATCAAACATGTTCCATGGATCCATTCATTGTGGTGAAGGCCGTCACAACTGGTCAAATCTTCGTATTTTAGACATAGCTCACAATAACTTTAATGGTGTGGTCCCACCAGAATTTTTTAGTCAATGGGGAGCTATGATGACTGTTGAGAATAGAACTAGTACGAAGCAACTCAGCTTTGAGGGATTTAATGGTGTTTACTTTCAAGATACTGTGACAGTCACTCTCAAAGGATTTGAGTTGGAGCTAGTCAAAATCTTGAGCGTCTTCACAACCATTGATATATCATGTAACCGTTTTTCAGGGATGATACCAGAAACAATTGGCCAAATCAAAGCCCTGCATCTTCTCAACGTATCACATAATGACTTCACGGGCTCGATCCCACCATCTATTGGAACTTTGAGTCAGTTAGAAGCATTGGACATGTCGTCAAACAGAATATCCGGAGAAATCCCATCTGTGCTCACTAGCCTTCCGTTCCTTTCTGTTTTTAATTTGTCATACAATCAATTGGAAGGAAAAATCCCAACAGGCTCTCAGTTTCAGACGTTTTCGGAGGCATCATATTTAGGGAACAAGAGATTATGCGGTTTTCCAGTTAACCGAAATTGCACTAGTACAGTTGTACCCATGCCATCATCTTCGCCAAGTTCTGATACATCCGGTGATGGGAATGACTGGCTGACCATATTCTACGGAATGGGAGCTGGAGCAGGTTCATTAATTGTTGTAGCGGTTTTGTATACTCTATACAAGGCTAGTACTTCTAGTACAACTAGACAAACAAGATCTGTTTAGCTCGGGCTATTACTTTCAATGTCAATGATTTCCTTTCTTGTATGTTTCAATTTGTTTACAGAGTCATAGTGTAATGTCTTGAAGCAATAAATGACAAAAGAATATTAACGGGGTGTTTTAATTTCGGGCACATGAGCTTAATTCGTTTGGCATACTTTCACTAAGCTCATTTTGCAGTTTTTTTTTTTTTTTTTTTTTTTTTTTTTTTTTTTTTTTTTTTTTTTTTTTTTTTTTGAGTTTAATATGACTAAAGAGTTTAAGTAATCACTTCACCATGTTACTATCCCGTGAAAGGCGTGTCTTTGACTAAGATGTAAGCGGCCTAACCGGAGTATCCCGTGACCGTTTGTAGCCCCTTCCCTGGCAACCCCGAAGATGCGTACCAAGTGAGGTTTAAACATGAGACCGCTTGTTGGTACATTATATGCCTAACCGCTTTTTCATGTTATGCTTAAGCTACATCATAAATGAATACGAACTACGAAAAACAACTACATTGTGACATTTACTTAGGCATTTCATCAAAGAGGTTTGGGTGCATTTCACTTGGTTTAAGAACATTTAATGATGAAAATGAAGCTCGTTCATGGGTGCTCGTGGTGACGTAATCATTGATTGTCATTTTTTATAAGAGTAAACTACACGGGTCGTACTTGTTGGTTTACCCAAAAATGCATCTTTAGTCCCTCAAACTATTTTCTTCCCTAAGGTTAACAAAAATGACACCAACAATTCCTTAATTTGAAAATTAATAAATCTAACGGTCCCTCGACTTTGAAAAAACCATAACATCAGCAGTCCCCCGACTTGGAAAAGAATAACACAAGTAGTCCTTATATGCACAGACCGATGTTTATAGCTTAAGAGTAAGGCTCAGCAAACCACCGAATGGACCGGACCGGACCGACTACATTTGGCCCGATCCTCGGTCTCGGCTTTTGAGCTAATTCGGTCTCGGTCTTGGTCGGTCCAGTCTGGCCCGGACCACAATCTAATAGCAGATCATATAAGCCATACTAAGGTAAGCTAATACTGCCATATTTCTTATCAAACACTTGGGGTGCAGTCACTATCCACAAGTGCATTTCATTCAATTTAAGAAGAGTTAAAGATACGTTATCTGATGTTTGGAAATGACCATATCGTGTTGTGTCCATTGTTTATGTCAAATGCAGATTTTCATATGGGATATTAGTGAAGTTTTGGATGTACCTTTTGGGTTAAAAAAGCCTGTAACACAAATGGTTGTAAAATTGACTTAACTTCACCTCCCCACATGTCACTCTCCCATTGGCCAATACACTTAATGCGGGAAAACATGTTTTATTAACAGTATTTGGGACCACTGAATAGTTAAAGCAAATTGTTTTATTTATTTATTTATTTTAAATGCATTTATGTTTTGTTTGATTTACCCAATAATAGATCAACCCCTTTTTGAAATTTTAGTAATAATATTACTGGAATACCCTTAGAGCATCTCCGATGCAAAGTCTAATATAAGGTTCAATATATTTTTACGTTATCGCCACATCAACATATCAGCTTTAATACAAAATCTTCACAATGCATTAAACTCAACACCCTTTAATACATTACCACATCATTAAACTTTTTTTAATAACTAGATCTTGATAAACTAATAAAATCATTTTATAAAAAGAATATTAGAACATGAAAATAAACATGCAACAGTATAAATATACATAATGTTCACAAATTCTGAAAAAGAAGAAACTATTTATAATAAAAGATGTATTATAGATTATCGAATATTGCATAAATTTAAACCTAATATATCACATTGACTGAAAACTTAACCAAATTTTCATTATGATATCCTAAAAAAAAAATTCATGTATTTAACACTTTCTAGTATAATAGCAACGATGCATGTTAAACTGTATTCAAATATTAAAAACAATGTATTTAATTGGGTTTCAAAAGAAACAAAATCGATTTGGGCCCACTATACCGTATATTTAGAGGTGGCAAAATGGTTGGGTTGGGTTGGGTTGGGTCTTACATGGGTATGGGTCTATATGGGTAAGGGTCTAGATGGGTCATTTGGAATGATGGGTCTAGATGGGTAATGGTATAAATGGGTATGAGTCGGGTCGGGTCCGATTTTTTTGGGTTTTGCTAGTTTTTTTTATTTCATCATGAAGCAAAATAATTAATTATTGTAAACAAAGACAAAAAATATTCAATATCCATTTTTTTACGTTTTCGTCAGTTTTTATACGTTTTCGTCCGTTTTCGACTGTATTTTTATGTTTTTATATATTTTCATCCGTTTTAATCCGTTTTTGTCTGGTTTCATCCGTTTTTATACGTTTTCGTCAGTTTTTATACGTTTTCGTCAGTTTTTTTTACTTTTTCGCCCGTTTTTTCACGTTTTCGTCCGCTTTTACACGTTTTTGTCTGTTTCTACACGTTTTGGTCTGTTTTTTTACGATTTCGTCCGTTTTTTACGTTTTTGTCCGTTTTACACATTTTCGTCCGTTTTTGTTTACGATTTAATCCGTTTTTACACTTTTTCGTCAGTTTTTTTACGTTTTTGACTGTTTTTACACGCTTCGGTCCATTTTTTTACGTTTTCGCCCGTTTTTTCACGCTTTCGTCCGCTTTTTTACGTTTTCTTCCGTTTTACATGTTTTCGTCCGTTTATCAACGTTTTTGCCCGTTTTTTCACGTTTTCGTCCGCTTTTTTACCTTTTTGTCCGTTTTTACATGTTTTCGTCTGTTTTTTACGTATTCGTCCATTTTTTACGTTTCTTTTACGTTTTTTTTTTTTTTCGTTTTTGCACGTTTGCGTCAGGTTTTTTTACGTTTTTATCCTTTTTACACGTTTTCGTCCAGTTTTTTTTGTTTTATCTGTTTTTACACGTTTTCGTCCGTTTTTTGTACGTTTTTGTCCATTTTTACACGTTTCTGTCAAGTTTTTTTTACGTTTACGTCCGTTTTTTACGTTTTCGTCAGGTTTTTCACGTTTTCGTCCAATTTTTTACGTTTTTGTCCGCTTTTACACGTTTTTCGTATGTTTTTTACGTTTTCGTCCGTTTTTTACATTTTTTTACGTTTTTATCCGTTTTACACGTTTTCGTCCAGTTTTTTTTTTTTTTTTTTTTTTTTTTTTTTTTTTTTTTTTTTTTTTTTTTTTCCTGTTTTTACACGTTTTTGACCTTTTTTTTACGTTTCCATCCGTTTTTCTTAAGGTCCTAGATTTGTCAAACAATCGTTTAAATTGACGCATAACACAGTGTTTGATTGAATTTGGTGGCGATCTCAGGATGGAGAAAGTGGGAAGCGATTTGTTTGAGGTTCGTGGCAGTCTTGGGGTTCTTAATTTGGGAAACAATCGTCTCGGTGGTCAAATAGAGGGAACATTTTCAAGCAGCTGTCGCTTGAACACTCTAGATCTGCATGGAAATTCTTTGGTAGGGGAGCTCTCACGATCCCTTGTCAACTACACACTGTTAGAAGTGTTAAACCTCGGTAACAACAAGATAAACGACACTTATACTTGTTTTTTGGGTAGCAATACTAACTTGCGTGTCCTTGTTTTGCGATCCAACATGTTCCAAGAATCTGTTCATTGTGATCAAGACCAACAGAATAGCATCTCAAAGCGTCAGATTCTCGACATAGCTCACTATAACTTTAGTGGTGTTGTCCCACCAGACTTTTTCAGGCAATAGGGTGCTATGATGACTGATGATAATGGAGATCCCTCAAGTAAGAACCACCTCAGCTTTATGGTGATGCAGCTTAGCGACCTGTACTATCAAGATTCTGTGACAGTGACTGTCAAAGGGTTTGATTTGGAGTTAGTCAAAATCCTGACACTCTTCACAAGCATTGATATATCAAGTAACCATTTTTCAGGTGTAATACCAGAAACAATTGGCCAACTCAAAACCCTGTATCTTCTCAATGTATCACATAATGAGTTTACAGGCTCGATCCCACCATCAATTGGACATTTGCTTCACCTAGAATCATTAGACATGTCTTCAAACAAAAGAACCGGAGAAATCCCATCTGTGCTGACTAGCCTTCCGTTCCTTTCTGCTTTGAATTTGTCATACAATCAACTGGAAGGAAAAATCCCAACAGGCTCCCAGTTTCAGACGTTTTCGGAGACATCCTATTTAGCGAACAAGGGGTTATGCGGTTTCCCATTGAGCCGAACTTACACTAGTTCAGTTGTCCCCGTGCGATCATCTTTGCCAAATTCTGATACATCTGGTGATGGGAATGATTGGCTGACCATATTCTAAGGCTGGAGCAGGAACATTAACTGTTGCAGCGGTCTTGTATACTCTATACAAGGCTAATACTTCTAATACAACCAGACAAACGAGATCTGTTTAGCTCAGGCTAATACTTTCAATGTAGATTTCGGATTTCCTGTATGTTAGTTTGTTTATAGAGTCGTAATGTAAAGTCTTGAAGCAATAAATAGCAAAAGAATATTAACGGGGTGTTTTTTTTAGCTTATTTTTTGGTTTAAAAGCTTAATTTATACAGCTTAACTTCTCATAAGCCCATTTTTAATATTTTTTTGGCAACTTACGAGCTCATTGTGACTTCTAATTCCAAAAAAAGGAAACAAAAAAGTGTATGCAAAATAAGCTCATAAGCCAGAAAACAAGCTCTAAAAAACACCATCTAAAGTTTCTATAATATGTTTAGCTTAATAAGCTTCACATTAATGCTCTGCCTCTCTTCTATTCTTTTAAGTTATGTTGAACTAATGCTGCCATATTTCTTAAACATCACCATAATCCAATAGCAGGTCATATAAGCCATACTAAGTAATCAGTTCAACATGTTACTTGGGAAAGGCTGGTCTTTGACTAAGATGTATGTGGCCTAACCGAAGAATCCCGTGACCATTAGGCCACTAGTTTAAGTAATTAGTTCTAACATGTTCTTGTTATCCTTCAGCTACATCATAAACGTATATGAACTACGAAAAACAACTACATTGTTACATTTACTTAGGCATTTCATCAAACACACTGGATGCAATCACTATTTACAACTGCATTTCATTCGATTTCAGTCAAATTCAGATTTTCATATAGGAAATTGGATTACCTTTTGGGTTAAAGCCATTATGACAGATGGTTGTAACACTCTCCACATGTCACTCTCCTATTCGCCAAACCCAACTCCCATGGATCACAATCCAACGGCCCAAAATCATTCCACGTCATCAATCTGCACCACACCATTTCCACCAATCACACCCATTCTCCTTCCCTTATATAAACCCTCTCTCCCCTCCCTCACATAAAACAATTTCCCCCAAAGTACATATGAAGAATGTGAGCATTTGAATGGGTGTTCTGCTATTTTTTTTCTTTTTTTTAGGAGCTTAATGTATAATGTTTTGATTAAGCTATTAAGCTTATTAAAGGTGTCACTAAGCTTATTACATTTTGAAAATATACCAATTTCTAAAACTTATTTAACTACATATTCTTTTAGTTTAGTTTTTCTTATTACATAAAAGTAGGGCCGGATATAATAGACCACACTTCAGACAGGCCCGAGATACCGAAACCGATAAAACATATTTCGGTTAAAAACGGCTACTTTCCTTTTTTTTTTTTTTTTTTTTTTTTTTTTTTTTTTTTTTTTTTTTCGCGCGTGCTCAATTGGAGAAGTTTTATATTAACTAGGCGAGTACCCGTGCCTAGCGGCAACGGTTCCTAACGGCAGACAATTAACGATATCGATATTGTGGTAAGTATTTCGTATAATGTTCAAAATAGAACGTGAAAAGATCAAAATATAACTGCAAACAGTTGTAACATGTGATAATTTGGCAAAGATTATTAACATATATCAAATGACATATAAAAATATTTAGTAGAGTACATCAATTATAAGATACTAAATAACAATGCACGTTACTCGTCACGTAAAAATTCTTGATTGACGAAATGTAAAAGAAGGAAAAACAGATAAAGCTTTTTTTCATTGTGAAATGCACAAAATATTAAGCATTTAAAGCATTTTTTATTTCCTTAAATAAAAAGGGCAATTACATATATCCCTCTCATTTGACCATTCAACTTTTCTACTTTTTTACTTTGACTGTTTTCTCATTTTGTGTAGTATAGATATCAACACAATTTACAAGCTTTAAACACAAAAATTAACTGGACAACAGACCCAATTAGAATACAAAGCTAAAAAGCAATACTAAATTCTATCAGATATGTAACTCTATCACTACAATCTTTGATCTATGTCTATAAGACTCATTCTCAGCAATTGACCAAACATTGCATCATTTAGTATATCAACAATCTTTTTGTACCGCTACATTCTATTAGAGAATATATAGGCCCAAACCTGGTTTGTGGGTTTAGAGCATCTAAGGTTTTGCCATTATAAATAATGGTGAATAATAAAGTTATACCTACGGGTTTCATTCTCTAATACATTCATCATTTAGAAACACCCATTATGCACCAAGACCATAGTCTCATAACAACATTTCCCAAACCACTTTCCACGTAAGATCATTCATCTCACATCCACAATGACCAAACGTGAAAATGGCGCTACTATGATTTGTTTACATTATACATATATGTTATGAGTGAAGGGGTGTTATAACAACCCGCAATTTTACAGGTCCTTACTCAACCTTAAAGCTCAAAATAATTTATTCATATGCACTTTTGCGTATCACTTTTGAGAATCGACACCACACGCGTACCGACACATCATTAGTAACGGCTAAATCCAATAATTATTATTTAGAGTCAATAATTTTGTTTTTATATAAGTTTTATAAAAACGTTTCCGAAAAAGTATACCTCGTATTTTTACCAAACCCGAATACCACATTTATGCTTTAACACATCGGGACACGGGGTACACATAATACACAAATTTATAATAAAACAATACATATCTACCCTATACCCCCTTACCCACCGCCCACTCTACCTATTCTTCTCACTTTATCATATTCAAAGTCAAACCAAATTGATAGGTCACTATCATCTTTTATTTTTTTCTCTTTTGCTTCTCTTCTCCCCAAACTAAGGTCAAAAGAGGATTAAGAAAAATGAAGATGGAAAGTGACTTTAGCTATAATTGCACACACACCAACTTCCAAGTCCAAAAGCATGTCGAAGACTTTCCTCAATGTTTTCTTTTATTGTCATTCGATTCTCAGCAAATCCGCACACTCAAAATCTCATTCATAGTAGTTTTCCAAGATCTAAGTCTTCAATAAGTCTCGATCTACAATCGACGGTGCAGGTGGATTTGCTTGGGAATCGAATTCGGGTCTTATTGTTTTCAGTCACTCGACCATCTCAACATTGTAAGGATCTTGGTTATCTTTGATTTCTATGTTTACCTTGTTAATTTTAAAGGAGTTATGATTTGTTAAGGTTATACTTTTTATACAAACCGGTCGAGTAAGATTTTGATTAAATGATTTGAACGATGATTGTGTTATTGTTGCGTGGCACTAATTAACTTCACCAAAAATAAGTGTTTAACGAAAATAAAGTCTGGCTCTAATCTGGAAAATATGCATAATTTGTTTTGTTTTTTTTTTTCGGTAGCATACTAGTACATTTATCGGACTAGTATTGATTTTTGGTCGAATCTTAGCTCGGGTTTAGTTTTGAGGTTATCGAGTCTCGGTAAGCCAAGAGCTTGAGGTCTCGGGCGTTTGTAAATTATTTCTAAATGAGTCTAGTGGTCATTGGCTACTTGTTTGTTAGAAATTTTTGGTTTTGAGTAGCATCGAACTAGGCAACTAGTTTGGTCGAAGGGCTGTAGGTCGAGACCCACTCAACCCAACTAAGCTCCTTCCTCTCTTTCCTCTTGTTAATTTTTGTTCTTAAATTTTGTTAAGTTCAGTAATTGCTAAAAAAAAATTTGGATTGGGACTGTTATGGCATGTTCTTTGGGCTAGTGTTTGGTTGCATTTCTGGCCGTAACCCATTTATAGTTATAGGATGCGTTTGGCTTAAACTCGGGCCGAGCTTAATAAGAAATAAATTAACGTTTTTAGCCACTGAAAATGTTCGACATTATTATTCTAATCCGACTCATTTATGACTTTTATTAACTTAACCGAAATATATAACTTGAGATGTTAACATTTATATATATCAACATATTCATGATCAATTGACTTGTTATTATATCTCAACATAATTTACACTCAAATTTCATAACTCATTTTATATACGAGATACTAAAACAAAACTTACCATTAAAATTATAAACTTTAAACCAATCTAACGAAAACATAAATGGCGAACTTACTTCATATTTTATATACCAGATTTCTAAAACTAAACACATTTTTTTCTAACTTCTGGAATCTCTTCTGAGTTTACTAAAAAAATATAAAATGACTTACCATATGAATAAAAAAAAAGGGTTGGTACACATTTAGTTATCACAGATAGACTTAAACATATACACAGGTCATGATCGATTTTTATTCAAACATACATTTTTATAATTCATCACCCACTAATTTATATATTCTATTCTTTTTACACATATAAATATATAACGACATGTTCATATTTTTCCAAGAGCCAATACTTGCAAACATTTTTACTTACAAACCCTTAGTAAACACCTTAAACGTAAATGCTGTCACACAAGCAACAATAACATGTAATCATTGGAACTTTTAATTTATTTAAACTCCATCGAGTCTTAAACATAAGTCTGTAAACTAAACTTGCCATACTAATCTAGGTCGCGTGTCGGTGCCATCCACTAATCCTACTTGACTACTGCTTTAAACTGCTGATTTGCTGAGGTGAGTTCTCGTAGCCCCTTTTTCATAATGTTTTCCTTGGGGGAAAATGGTACTCAAATGATGTTTTAACTGTTTTTATGCTGTGCTAAACTGTTTACATGTTTTTGGACAATATGTGCGTTTGATTGATATATGTGACTACTTTGTGATGATAAATTGTGTTTCATATATGTGCAACTGTTTAACTCCGTTTGGAGCCGAAACAAGTTGATAGTACTATCTGGGGTAGCTCCCCACAATTGGTAACATGTGTGTAACATTATTGGTAGGTTCAGTTGTCGCTAGCACTGTGTTTCATATTCGCATATCTTGCTCACTATTGTCCTACACTACTAAGCACAGCCTTGTGGTTTAACTCTTAAACCTACGAGCTCACCAACTTTATGTTGACGTTTTAGAGTATCCATTTTCAGGTGTTAAGAACGAAGTTGCATAAAAGGTTGAGTATTGGCCTGGCCTAGCAGACATAAGACAAGACTCTACCGGGCTGTGTTCCCGAGGAGTTATGCATTTGGAAATGCCCCCTTAAGACTTAATTATTGTGAACTTATGTAGTAAGACTTGTATCCACCGTATTATGGATCATTGTAACCTTGACTTGTGTTGTGATGAATGCATTTAGTATTTCTCTATTTTGACACCTTGTGTTCTTGGTTATGAAGTCATACCCTGTAAATGTCATTCCGCTGCGCCATTTTTGGGGTGTGAAAGGTATTTTGGGTGTATTAGTGTTAAAAATAAAGATGATAAAGTAGCGCTGAGGTGGCACTGAAAAAGAAAATTTGGCATGTCACCATACCCCATGCTCTTAGGGGAAAGATTTGATTAAAACGTGAATGGTGATGTCGAGCTAACGTAATAACAACAAATCTAGTGACTATTACACTCGATTTTATATTATAACTGACCAGGCTTGGATTTTGGCAAGGGCGGGCTCGACCATGGCACTATTCTAGAGGGGCACCATTTGTCTTGAGGCACAATGTTTGTATACCCCATAACTTAAAGCTTTTCAAAGCCCAATATTAAGCCCAGATATGCAAACTACTAATGAGTAACAAAGGAAAAAAACACAATATACATATCATGTGAATTTCAGATCGATCAACATGGTCACAATTTAGTCTCAATTCGTTAAATGCTTCTTTTGGCTGTTGAGAGGTAAATTTTTGATTTTGCAGGTTGTTATATACTACGAGTAGTAGCTTGCTATTTGTTTACTTGATTGGATTTATATTCATTCAATATAACACTATTCGAGTAATAGGATGCTCTTGGTGTATTAATATGCTTGGAGGACTATAACAATATTTAGTATTACAGAACTTCTTTTATATTCATCTCGTTGCATCCTTTTATTGATGTATTTATACGTTTGTTAAGATAATTTTGTGAGCCATTTGCGAGAATATCAAATGTTAGTGTGATTTTGCACACCAAAGGGCCATCGGTTTTGTTACCGCCTAGGGCCTTCTAAATCTCGAGGACGGCCCTGCTAGTGACATACAAGCTTAAGTTTGGCCCTTTTTTTTTTAAATAAAGCTTGACTTAAGTTGGACCTATTAAAAATTGTGTTTACTACACAACTTTTTAGTGATATAACATTTTTATTTTTAAAAAGATGTCTAACTTAGAGAAAAGCCTTATTTTGATACACTAGCTAAAAGATTATATATTTCATCAATGTATTGTCAATCATCTACTACTATGAGTTGGGATCCATATAGAACTCACATTTGTCATAAACCAATGAACCAATCATAGTCATCTATTTTTATTATCTAAATTAATAAAAAATTATTTTCCACCTTTTTTTAAAACAACATATCTTGCGAACGGTAAATCTTCAAGCTACAAAAAATACACCATCGTGACGAGAATTAAATTATCTTTCTATAGATATGCATTGTTATATACTTTCAGCGATTTTTTTTTTAAATTTCGCCCAGAAAAAATCACATGTGATTTGTAAAAATCACACGTGACTTTTAAAAATCACATGTGATTCGCAAAAATCAAATCACATGTGATTTTAACAAATCACATGTGATTTTTACAAATCACATGTGGTTTTTACAAATCACATATGATTTTTCTGGACGAATTTTTTTTAAAAAAAATTTCGTCGAAAGTATATAACAATGCATATTTATAGAAAGATAATTTAATTTTCGTCGAGATGGTATGATTTTTTTGGCGCAACGATTAACGGTTTGTGAGATATTTAATTTTTTAAAAAAAGTTAATATATTTTTAATATAAAAAAATGAGTGGCTAGAATTGGTTGTTCTATGACAAATATGAGTTTTATAATAAACTTTTCTCATACTGTACTATATATTTGAGTGTTGTCCAAATTTACTTCACTAGTGAGTAAAGAGCGTCTGCATGGCTCCTTATTTATGCGCAACTTTTTATTTTTATTTTTATTTATTATTTTTTTTAATATAGTATTTAAACGTGGTAGATATATACTTACGCAGAAAAACTAACATGTTACTATAAAGGTTTTTGTGAACCTCTACTTAATATACGTGTATTTAATTAAGTATTTTAATTTTTGGCATATCATGTATGTATCTGTTTAGTATTACTGTATTGTTGTGTACATACTTTATTAATACTCATGTTTCACATATTATATTTTATAGAAAAAATTACGCGTTTGGTCTTTGTGGTTTGCTCATATTATAAGTTTAGTCCCTAAGTCGTTTTAATTACACCAGAGATACCTATTTTTGAAACCTTGCACTCATTTAGTCCCTATTTTGGATGGGCGTTAGTGCAGTCCGTTAAGTGTTTTGCGCTGTTAGTCCTTCGTTAACAAATTTTGCACCTTTAGTCCTTATTTTTTAAAATATAGTTTTCTCCAGTTAGTCCCTCCGTTAATAATAGTTATCGCCCGATTTTTTACGTTTTTCTCCATTTTTATCCGTTTTCGTTCGTTTATATCCGTTTTTTTCGTTTTTCATCCGTTTTTTACGTTTTTATCCCTTTTCGTCTGTTTTTATATGCTTTCGTCCGTTTTTTACGCTTTTGTCCGTTTTTGTCTTTTTTATCCGTTTTCGACTGTTTTTTTACACTTTTATCCGTTTTCGTCCCTTTTTTTACGTTTTCGCTCGTTTTTTTACGTTTTTGTCTGTTTTTATCCGTTTTCGTTCGTTGTTTATTCCTTTTCGTCATTTTTTACGTTTATGTCCCTTTTTTTTCCCGTTTTTGCCCGTTGTTTTACGTTTTTGTCTGTTTTTATCCGTTTTGGTTCGTTTTTTATCCGTTTTCGCCTTTTATTTTTATGTTTTTATCCGTTTTCGCCAGTTATTTTTAAGTTTTGTCCTTTTTTTAAAAAAAAGACAAAAACGTAAAAAAATGGCGAAAAAGAATAAACAACGAACGAAAACGGATAAAAACAGACAATAATGTTAAAAAAACGGGTGAAAACGTAAAAAAATGAACGAAAATGGATAAAAATGTAAAAAAATTGTCGAAAACGGATAAAAAAAGACAAAAACGGATAAAAACGGACAAAAGCGTAAAAACGGACGAAAGCATATAAAAACAGACGAAAAGGGATAAAAACGTAAAGAACGGACGAAAAACGAAAAAAACGGGGGGAAACGGAAAAAAACGAACGAAAACGGCTAAAAACGGACAAAAACGTAAAAAATCGAGCGATAAATATTATTAACGGAGGGACTAACTGGGGAAAACTATATTTTAAAAAATAAGGACTAACGGTGCAAAATTTGTTAATGAAGGACTAACAGCGCAAAACACTTAACGGACTGCACTAACGCCCATCCAAAATAGGGACTAAATGAGTGCAAGGTTTCAAAAATAGGTATCTCTGGTGTAATTAAAACGACTTAGGGACTAAACTTGTAATATGAGCAAACCACAGGGACCAAATGTGTAATTTTTTCTATTTTATAATTATAGATACGACTAATTTATCAAAACAGTTTTGTAAAATATAAAACATCTTTCAATTACAACTACGAGTTACCAGTAGGGGTGGACAAACTCCAAGTCAACTGATGCACAATTTCTTTTTATGGATATAAAGAAAATATAAATGTACAATTAGCAAACAAGTATTTTCTTTTGACACATTAGTAAACCAACTAAAAAAACATGTACTATGATTTTCTTTTGACATATTTATGTGACACAAAATTTTAAGATCAAGTTCATTTCGTAAAAATCATGATTTTTAACGTAAATTTACACTAAACGAAAAACAACCATCGGGTTCCGGGAACCGCTAGTTTCACCCCGGGTTGTCAGCTTTCTTCTACCAAACATGCCTTATACCTTAAGTTCGAAATCAATTACAAATAAAAATATTTTCGGAAAAAAATGCATACTATAGTACTAGAAAGAAGATACATAAGGCTGAATGCAGTAGGACTAAATCGCCACTCGATCGAGGCATAGGGCGATCGATGTCATGTCGATCCCCTTGATGTGGAGCCAATCGATCGCCAGGAAAAATGCATGAATCGTTCGTGTGGACGATCAATAAGAACAAAGCAAAATTATACTCCCTCTTTGTTGCTAGCCGTTGAAGTCCAAACAAAAAAAAAATATAACGTTTGAAATCACAAATTTTGGACCGTTTGGTTTAAAAAAAAAAAAAAAAAAAAAAAAAAAAAAAAAAACAACTATCCTATAAATACACAACTTATTTACACACTAAACTTACAAATCTCACAATTCTCTCTATCAAAAATCTCACAATCCTCTCTAGCAAAAATGTCTAAGAAAACACCACCAACCAAAGGCCAAAAATCACGTTTGGCACAAAACGCCCCGCATATTTTAACACCGGATCCGACTTTTCGGTTAACCGGTGTCTCACCAAGAATCAATTTCCAACCCCCTGCTTTCGAATATCAATCCCAACAAGCTCCACAACAACAACCTAACAATCCATTTAGTATGAATCGTCCATTTGTTCCACCGCATCAAAACATCCACTACCAACAACGACAACAAAGTTACTCCCGTCGAAGCAACCAATCTATGTATGGGTCACCCAAATCTGTGTACCGTCCAACAATGGATTCATCAACGTCTTCATATTCAAATTATCAAGAATATTCTCCGGTTAACCGTATCAATCTTGAGGGTTTTGATTTCGATGACCAACTATACAACAATCCTAATTTTATACTGGAACCGGATCGGGTTATCCGGCTCAAGAGTATCACGGTTCGGGTACCGGTTCGGCTCATGGATCATATCACGATTTGGTTAACCTTGATGACGTAGAAGAAGAAGAATGTCGAGAAGAGACGTCACCGGTCAAACCAAAGAAACGAGCTACAAAGGCAAAGAAGAAGGCTGTCGAGAAAGAAGCCAAGAATGATTCGTCCCTTGGTCCAAAGAAGAAGAGATCGCCTTGTGCAACCCTTGGTGTGATGTATCCGAGAATAGTGTAACCGAAAACAACCAAACTGCTAGAGGATTTTGGCAGAAAGTTATTGATTACTTTCAGAAGGAGGTTGGTGTAGAAAGAACCTACAACTCTATCATTACAAAGTGGAAAAATAGGATTCGTCTTAGAGTTGGTCAATTTTGTGCCATTTACAACAATGCTCTCAGGAATTACGGAAGTGGTGAGAATGATCTCACTGTTTATACACGAGCGTGTGATGAATACCAACTAGTGTGTGGTCATCCGTTTGTTTTGGAGCATTGTTGGAAGATTTTGAGGGACCATTCTGCTTGGAAGGATAATGAGATGCCGGCTTTTTTAAGCCAAGATGATGGTCGCAAAAAAGCAAGGACTTCAACCGACTCGGATGTGCACTCGGATGCGCCTTCGTCTGTGCCTGATAGACCAATTGGTCGTGATACCGCAAAGAAGAATAAAAAGAAATCTTCAGAGTTTTCGAAAGCTGTGATTATGGAAGGTGTTGCCGAGAAATGGGGCAAGATCAAGTCCAAGGCATTCGGGCAGAAGAAGGAGGTGGCAGACCTGCACTATGGTTTGAAGAAGAAAGAGCTAGAACAACGGCAAATCGAGTTGGAGATTGAGAAAAAGAGAGAAGAAAGGGAAGACAAAAAATTGGCACTAGAAGAACGAAAACTTGAATTAGATTGACAAAAGAAATATGATGCAGATCTCATGTTCTATTGCACGCCAATCGACGAATCTTTGCCCGCAGTACAACAACAAACAATGCAGAAAATCAAAGAGGCGATCAAGGCACGCCACAACCTAGATTTTTAATAAGTGTTGTAATGTTTCAATAAGTTTCGTAATGTTTTAATTTTATTTGAATTATTATGCAACGTTTTAATTATTAATGAAATTTTATTTTGTGTTAAAAATGTTTTTTTTTTTTTTTTTTTTTTTAATAAAAAAATAAAAAAATGAAGTTGGTCGCCCTTACTGGGGCACCTAATCGCCTGAAGGTCGCTGGAGAGAGAAAGCTGACGTGGCAGGGAAAATGAGGGGATTCCCGTACTGGAGCAGCCTAAGTACTTGCACAACAATCCATAATAAATTACTAAAATGCTACGGAGTATAAAAATGCTAGTCTTCATAAACTTCAATCGTGAACCTGATCATGCTTCTTAATCGTTGCACGTCACAGCGTCATACCATATCCTACTCTCCAACAAATAGTCATTATACATACATCTAAACACATAAACATACTACTTTAGATAATACATCAACGAAAAATATATCTATATATATATTTTACATAATAATAATATTGTTCATGTACTTTTTATCTGTTGTAAAAGACACTCAATCATGCTATGATTTACCATTAGAAGTGTGTAGGTATGTAAATGACATTTGACTAGTAAAAAGTATAATTATTACACATTTCTAAAATTGGGTGGACTCTCTAATGGACACTTTTTTTGGAACACACATATAGATGGTTTAAAATAAAACTTCAACTCGTCTTTCTATAAATCTGAGTTTGACATGTTATAATATGTTCCGAGCTCGAATATAGTTTGAGACTGAATTGTTCGTGAAAAGCTTGACACATGCTCAGCTCTAGTTCTAGTGATACGATCATACGTCTGGTATGTCTTGAATGCGCACTTCACTAAACTAGTCCAAGCACTAGTTTTACTATTCTAGCTATACGTCTGGTATGTCCTGAACTAGTCCATTTTGGACGAAACCCATTTACACTAAACCTGTTTGACCTATTGCCCAACCCAACCGGGCCTATCCGCTCATCTTTCCTAACCAAATACGCATCTACTGATATGGGCCCCTTCTGAAACCTAATTATGCACGAATAATCTAGGGTGGTTCAATTCTGAAACTAGCTAAACTGTTGAGTATCCATGGCATTGATCATGAGAAAGACTTTTTTCTTTCCTTCTCTTTGTCCGTTTTGTATTTAAGTATGCAATACTTGCTTTTAGCAATGGCCAACATTTATCCAGCAAGTTCTAGAAAGGGTTTTAAATCAACTGGTATTTTGACCCTTTCACTCTGCGGTAAAATGGGTGGGTTAGGTAATGTGGCTTTGTACATTTTACACAACTGGAGCTTTTTATGATGGTATTCTGTATGTCTAACAGATTTGGAAAGACCAAAAGCTGTGGATAGGATTCTTGAAATGGCTTAGCTAATTGACGGCTTCTAAATCAGTCGGTATTGTTTTGGCTTCATTCAAGCCTTATCAATCAATTTGTGTGAACAATAGCAAAGGCAAGGAAGCTAACAAAATGCTAGTTGCATGTGCATGATAATGCTAGCTATTGACATGACCATTTACTTTAGAGTGGTACCAAATTGCCTTGACTAGTTCTTAGCCTTGCAAATTAGCTTATCCAAAATATGAAAAGCTATTAACCTCCTCAGAAAAACCTAGCCAAACTCCCTCTTATTTACCGTTCTACTTTATTATATACATTTTTTGTTCACCTGTTTTGTTGTTAGTATGATAGTGCATGCACATTAGAAAAGATATTTTACCTCTGCAAAGATCACACTTGCAGTTGTACTCAAAGTGAAAAATTCAGTTGGTTAGACGGGGTTGGGTAATGGGTCGAAACGCGTAATTCTGGTACAGTTCAAAGCAGGTCCTTTTGGGTTGACAGCCTTTAATAAGCCACCTGTTGAACCACATTATCTGATCTTTGAGCTCATCAGTTAGAAGCTAGGCAATCAAAATAGGGTACTTCTCTCCGACGTATGTTGAATATCAAATCCTGTAAATCACTATAAAGTACAATCAATTCATTTATAACGATTACAATAATTAATACAAAGCTGTAACTTTCATAACAAATCCTGTAAATCAATTCATTTATAACGATCACAATAAGCAATACTAATATTAATACAAAGTTGTAACTTTCATGAAACGAATGGAGTAAATATTCTCAGATTCAGAAGAATTTCTGCTTGAAGGATTATTTTGTACAATCAGTTAGTAGTCATTACTGTTTTTTTTTTTCGCTACTTGACTAGTAAATTTAAAGTAAACGTCAAAGTCAATAGTTTGTCTAATTGCGAATACTTGACTAGTAAATTCGAAAGACCAAAGCCATGTTGAGTCTATGAAACGAATATAAATAAAATATAATCTAAATGAATTTTTTTAATAATTAAACAGATTTGGCTCAAGTGTTCATAAACATCATTTTGTGTCAAAATTTTGGTTCATAATGAAAACCCAAATCTGCTTTCAGATATTCTTGTTACCCTTTTACCTGATCTTGTTTGGGATCAATACGTTGTTGGTTTCAGGCCAATGTCAAATAAACCACCAAACGATTTTGATCCAGTTGAAGAACGAACTGCAGTTCAATTCTTCACTTTCAACAAAGCTAGTGTCTTGGAAGCCAAATGCCACAGATTGCTGCTCGTGGGGAGGTGTCACCTGCAGCATCAAGGGTCAGGTTATCGGTTTAGACTTGAGCAGCGAAACGATATCAGGTGGAATTGCTGATTCCAGTGTTCTTTTCGGTCTAAAGAATCTTGAAAGCCTGAATCTTTCTGAAAATAACTTCAATTTCACAAAGATTCCAACAAGATTTGGAAGTTTTGCAAGTTTGTTGTATTTAAACTTGTCGAATTCGATGTTTTCAGGCCAG
Source organism: Chrysanthemum seticuspe (assembly GCA_019973895.1). Taxonomy (NCBI): domain Eukaryota; kingdom Viridiplantae; phylum Streptophyta; class Magnoliopsida; order Asterales; family Asteraceae; genus Chrysanthemum; species Chrysanthemum seticuspe. The sequence goes on from BPTQ01000009.1 coordinate 335,915,953, forward strand.
ATTCCAGAAGAACTCTCACAGCTGACAAGGCTGGAAGTTCTTGATCTCTCTTCATTGTTCTACTACGGAATTCCCTCACTGAGACTCGAGAACCCAAGTTTAGCCACACTTGTTCGCAACCTCACACGGCTAAGGGGTCTTTATATGGATCGTGTGAACATGTCATCAAATAAACTCGATTGGTGCCAGGGTTTATCATCATATTTGCCTAATTTGGAAGTTTTAAGCTTGTCAAAATGTCAACTTTTAGGCCCTTTAGACGAGTCCCTTCAGAAGCTTCAATCACTTTCGGTAATTCGTCTGGCTTCGAACGATCTGAGTGCTCCAGTTCCAGATTTCTTTGCAAATTTTAAGAATTTGACAATATTGAATCTTGCTGCTTGTAATTTAACTGGAACATTTCCCAAAAAGGTCCTCCAGTTGCAAAAGTTGCAGTCTCTTCATTTATCAGCAAACAAAAATCTTAATGGCTCTTTACCCGAGTTTCCTGTGAACAGAGCTCTTCAGATATTAAGGATCAGCGGAACAAACTTTTCCGGAGGGATACCAAAATCTATTGGAAATCTAAAGAATTTATCAAGAATTAAGCTGCAATTGAGTAATTTCAGCGGAGGAATACCGAAATCCGTGGAAAACCTCACTCAATTGTCATACCTAGACTTGTCTTCAAACAAGTTTATTGGCGAAATCCCGTCATTCAAACTATGCAAGAATCTAACTCACATCGACCTCTCAAGAAATGGTTTTTCCGGAGGAATACCGAAGTCCATGAAAAAACTCACTCAACTCTCCTTTGTGGACTTGTCGTCGAATAAGTTTATTGGCGAAATCCCGTCATTCAAACTATGCAAGAATCTTACTTACATCGACCTCTCAGGAAATGGTTTATCGGGTATGATTCCTTTTGATCACTTTCAAGATCTTAATAATCTTGTTAAGGTTGATTTAGGATTCAATAGTTTCAATGGAAGCATACCTTCATCTTTGTTCTCTCTGCCAAATGTGCAAAAGATACTTCTTTCCAACAACAATTTTGATGGTCTGCTTCCACAGTTTTCAAACTCGTTCATACCATTATTGAAATGGCTTGATTTAAGCAGTAACAATTTTGATGGTCTGCCTCCACAGTTTTCAAACTCGTCCATACCATTATTGAAATGGCTTGATTTAAGCAGTAACAATTTTGATGGTCTGCTTCCACAGTTTTCAAACTCGTCCATACCATTATTGAAATGGCTTAATTTAAGACGTAACAAATTGAAAGGTGAAATTCCCAGGTCATTTTTTGAACTTGGACAACTTGAATTCCTCTCACTTTCATCAAACAACCTGAGTGGTGTAATTGAAACTAAAGATTTCCAGGGTCTCAGCAACCTAACGTACCTTGATCTTTCATATAACAAGTTTTCAATTATAACAAGCAGCAATAGCTCTATCGTCTCTCACCTTCCAAAGTTAAACTCGTTGGGTTTGGCTTCGTGCAATCTCGAAAGGTTCCCTGATCTACTACGAAACCAATCAAATATAGAAGAGCTTGATCTTTCAGAGAACAAAATTCAAGGAGAAATACCAAATTGGATATGGGAAGTTGGGAATGGAAGACGACTGATTTTTATGAACCTTTCTCATAACAACCTAACTTCCCTCCAAGAGCCCTACAATTTTCATGATCTTGAATTCATCGACTTGCATTCCAATCGTCTTAGTGGGGCGATTCCGATACCGCCACAAAACGCAACCTTCATCGACTATTCAGACAATCTTTTCAACTCGTCACTCTCAGAAAGCATTGGGAGAAACCTCACCTTTGCCTATTTCTTATCGGTTTCTAACAATTTGCTTACTGGGACGATCCCTGACACCATATGCGATGCTACTTACTTAAGGGTTCTTGATTTATCAAAAAATCATTTGACCGGAAGAATACCAAAGTGTTTGATAGAATTTGGTGGCAGTCTCGGGGTACTAAATTTGGCAAACAACCGTCTCACGGGTCAAATGGAGGGAACGTTTCCAAGCACCTGCGGATTGAACACTCTAGACCTGCATGGAAACTCTTTGGAAGGGAAGATTCCGCAATCTCTTGTCAATTGCAGAATGCTACAAGTGTTAAACCTTGGGAACAACAAGATAAATGACACTTATCCATGTTCTTTGGGAAACAATACCAACTTGCATGTTCTTGTTCTCCGATCAAACAGGTTCCATGGATCCGTTCATTGTGGAGAAGGCCGCCACAACTGGTCAAATCTTCGTATTTTAGACATAGCTCACAATAACTTTAATGGGGTGGTCCCGCCAGAATTTTTCAGTCAATGGGGAGCTATGATGACCGTTGAAAATAGAGCAAGTACTACGCATCTCAGCTATATGGTGGTTCAAGGGTTTTACTACTTTCAAGATACTGTGACAGTCACTGTCAAAGGATTCGAGTTGGAGTTAGTTAAAATCCTGACAATTTTCACAACCATTGATATATCAAGTAACCGTTTTTCAGGGGTGATACCAGAAACAATTGGCCAACTCAAAGCCCTGTATCTTCTCAACGTATCACATAATGAGTTCACAGGCTGTATCCCACCATCTATTGGAACTTTGGGTCAGTTAGAAGCATTGGACATGTCGTCAAACAGAATAACCAGAGAAATCCCATCTGTGCTCACCACCCTTCCCTTTCTTTCTGTTTTGAATTTGTCATACAATCAATTGGAAGGAAAAATCCCAACAGGCTCCCAGTTTCAGACGTTTTCGGAGACATCCTATTTAGCAAACAAGGGGTTATGCGGTTTTCCATTGAACCGAACTTGCACTAGTTCAGTTGTACCCGTGCCATCATCTTCGCCAAATTCTGATACATCTGGTGATGGGAATGATTGGCTGACCATATTCTATGGAATGGGAGCTGGAGCAGGATCATTAATTGTTGTAGCGGTTTTGTATACTCTATACAAGGCTAATACTTCTAGACAAACGAGATCTGTTTAGCTCGGTCTATTACTGTCAATGTCAATGATTTCCTTTCCTGTATGTTTCAATTTGTTTAGAGAGTCATAATGTAAGGTCTTGAAGCAATAAATAGCAAAAGAATATTAACGGGGTGTTTTAATTCGTTTGGCATACTTTCACTAAGCTCATTTTACAGCTCTTATTTATTTATTTATTTATTTATTTACTTTTGAGCTTAATATGACTAAAGAGTTTAAGTAATCACTTCACCATGTTACTATTATGGTAAACGGATAAGGTTTTTCCTATTACCTGGGAAGGGCAAGTCTTTGCCTAAGATGTACACGGCCTCACTGAAGTATCCTTGTGACCGTGACCATTTCCAACCCCTTCCCTGGCAACCCCGAAGATGCGTACCAAGTGAGGTTTAAACGTGAGACCGCTAGCTTGTTAGTACATTATATGCCTAACTGCTTGTTCATGTTATGCTTGAGCTACATCAGAAATGAATACGAACTACGAAAAACAACTACATTGTGACATTTACTTAGGCATTTCATTAAACACTTTGGGTGCAATCACTATTCACAACTGCATTTCACTTGGTTTAAGATTAGTTAATAATACAATATCTGATGTGTACCATAATGCAATGATAATGAAAATGAAAATCAACATGTAAATTACTTAGGTCACTAATTGACGACTTCTAAAACCAGTGGGTCTTGAGTTGACTGCATTCAAGCACTACCAAGGAACGTTTACTCGGTACATTTAATTGTGTGGACAAATAGCAAAGAAAGAAATTTCAAGGAAGCTAACTAAATACTAGTTGCATGTGCATCATAATGCTAGCTATTGACTTCCATTTACTTTAAATTATGTGATACCCAAGTTGCCTTGACTAATAAGGTGGTATTTTTGGTACCATTTTCACCTTTATTATAAGTAATAAGATAAAAGCGTCTGCCGCGTTGCGACGGGTTTTTGCGATTTATTTGTTTTTATCGGTGATTTGTTATACCTATTTTATATAGAATGGGAGGGTTTTTTTTTTTTTTTTTTTTTTTTTTTTTTTTTTTTTTTTATGTATAAGTTGTTCATAATGTTTAGGTAGCAACAAATATTTTCTTTAAGACATTGTTTTGATTGTAACAAATATTTGTTGGTGTTGCAATGTAGTTAGATACACCAACTAAAGATTTTTAAGAGTATTATGTATAAGTTGGTCATGATATTTAGGTGCAAGCAAATATATTTGTTAGGACATTTACTTTGTGAGAAATATTTTTTTGTGCTGCAATGTATTGGGCTACACAAAGAACAGCTTTTAAGAAAAAAAATCCAAGCTACCTAGCGGGCTAATATTTGGGCTCTTAAAAAGTGACGCAAATTTGAGGTCATCAAAACGGCAAGATAAAGCGCGTTTTCGACACTCTATTATATACAGAGTAATTTCTTTCTAATACCCAATTTATCGATAGAAAAAGACAGTTTATTATTATTTTTTCGTATTTTTTGACTTTGACTATTTTTTACTTGTTAAATTTTTAAAATTTTTGTTCCGTATTCTTTTTTTCAGTTTACCCACTTTATTAACATGACAAAGACAATTTTTTATGCGTTTCTGCTTCATATTTTTTTGTGTTTTACTACTTTTGACTTATCAAACTTTATATGTTCGGTCTTTTTTTTTTATTTCTCTGTTTTTTAATATAAACAAAATTATAAAAGAAAAATAAGATAAAATATATATATTTTTTAAATGAGTAACTAGCAATTTCAAAGGTACCAATACCCACCCCTTATTAATATCATGCTTATAAACTCTAAATTCGTAATGTATCTAACTTTTTTTGCTTTTGACCCAGAATAAAAGAATACCTCATCCGAACGGTTTTTTGGCCCATTCAACTTGACATTAGCAGTTAAGTACTTAAGTATTGCTAATTATTCATCTGCAACCTTTATTTTTGATCAGACGAGTACTCGCGCATAGCAACGAAATTTTATTGTTGCAAACAATTATACTTGCGATATTTTGATTATTTATTTTCCTAAGCTAAAAAAGATGTTGTAATATAGTGTCTTATATAGTAGAGTTTGTGGATGAATTTTTAAAAAATATTAATGTTATGAGTTAAAAAAACAAGAGTTTTTATTTATTTATTTATTTATTTTGTTTAATATAGAAACTCATTCAAGAAATATTGTCAAAAGTTGTCATGCATTTTTTTTGAAATTTTTGATGGGAATATACTTTAGGAAATTATTTTATTAAGACAACATTATATTAAATTTGGTGTAGGCATTTATGTTTTAACTAGACGAGTACCCGTGCATAGCAACGAGATTTTATAGCGACATATTGTTTAGTGATAAAAAAAGTTTATGGGTTATAAATGAAAAATAATAAAAGTTTGAAGATTTGGGGTTTAAACATAATGTTTTGAAACCCGGTTCGACCCGGGTGGTTCAACCAGTTGAACCGTTCCGGTCTAAAAACAGGACGATTTAAACCAATGGGTTAGATCGAAAATGGGTCAAATTAAACTGGGTCAACCTGCTGGGTTTGAAGCGTCCCGGCTCAACCTGGGTTTCGATGTGTATTAATAGTTTCATTTTGAAATATATGTTTACAACATTTCTTTGTTTAGTTTTAACTTTTCACTTTTTACTTTTTGGTTTTTCCTTTATATATATAGTATAGCAGGGTACTAGCACATTTCGGCGGTGGGTACCTTGTGACGACTAACCGAATAAATAGATCTCGATTAGACCGTATTACACCAGTTTGTATCGGTTTCAACGGGTCCTCTCTGGTTCATTTTCGGATGGCTTTTATTGGTTAGCTGAACCGGTGGCGACACCGTTCTGGTTGAACCCTTTGGTCTCGTCCGGTCCGGTTTTCAAAACTATATATACCATCAACTTGTTAGCTTGTATGAAGTTTTGTGTGTTTTATCAATTTGTATAATGTGTATAATAACATGTACTTTTTATTTTTTAGGGTGTTTTAAAAATAACATTAATTAGTGTGTTTAATTATTTTATATTATGTTGTAGCTGTTTAAATTGTACATTGTGAAATTTTTTTACTTTTTAATAAGGGGTGTTTTAATTGGTTGTTTTTAATTTGGTATATATGCTTTTAATTGGTTGTAAAATATGAATAAATTATTGTACTTTTAATTAATGAGGTGTTTTAATAAGAGTATTAATTACACTATGCATTCCTCTCACCTTTGACTTTCAAGATTTCAATTTTCAAGGTTTGACCATACACTTTTTATATGTAGTATAGATAAAGAGGTATTTTGAAGATTAAATATTACTCATTTATAAGTTTTTTAAGTTTTAAGGGAAAAGATTCGTGCTTTATATTTAGTATAGATTATAGATATGTTAATTGGTTTCAAGTATGTAAGATTGTATTACATTACATCACTATTTTTTACTTGTTGAGTATTGAAAGTTATGGTTGGTTAAGGTTTCAAACATTTACTAATTTAGTTTATACTTATTGTTAACAATAATTATTAACATTCTGATCAACAAGCTATATTGACTAAGAAGCGTAATTTATAAAAATAATGGTTATTATACTTTTGTCAACATATATTCTCTAATGATTGTATTTGATTGATTGATTACAACTACATCGTACATATTTATAACAATATACATAATGTTCTAGACGTGGGCTTGATCCTGTTACACCAACACAATATGGGCTAACACTCCCTCGCAGTCAGAGCGGGAGGGCACCAGACGCTTAGACTGGTGCGAAATTCCTCGAACAATGCGGGTGACAATCCTTTCGTGAAAATGTCTCGTATGTCCTGAACTAGTTCAAAAGGTCCTCACACTTGTCAGAAAGCTTTTCAATAACCGATATACTACGATGCATGTCACTGTATTTCGCCCTTTGTGCAAAGGTATATCAGCATATGATTTGCTGCATAATCTAATTTTTAAGATCCAGTTTCACTAATTATAAAATCTCTTTTCAAATAACATAAATACTCTCTTTCTTCAACTGTTAATCATCTACAAGAACATGTCTGGAAGCAATTTTCTGTTTTGTGCAGGTATCCTTCATTTGACAATTTCTGTTTGAATCTCCGAACTAGTTCCCACCATTGACTCATATCCTCAGCTTCTTGAAATAATTGCAGATCCACCTACTCAGAGCGAGACCCTTCGGATACAGGTTTTTGTGATTCTTTATATATTACCCTTTCTACCAAAAGACGAGGCTTGCTTCCTTTCTGTGGCATACTATATTTGTTACAATATATGGAAAAGCGTCGAACTTGTTGCAATCACAATGTATGCGTCTACAAAGTACTCTGTCTTAAGCTCTTTTGAGGAGCTTAATAGCGTATAATGAGTGTATACAATTATATGGAATCATACCAATTTCTAGAGTTGGGTGTCCCCTTTTCAATCACCCGTTTTTTATATATGTGTTAGCCCAATGTCATTAGTTGTGTATTAAAGTGATTGCCTTGATTTGTGGGCAATTAGTAGTTTACCAAAAATAGCCTATGGATGATCACTATATGTATCTGTATCATTTGTATTGAATCAATAACAAAAGCAATGTTCTCTATTCTGTCTATCTTCATCATATTTACATGGTATCAGGCCTAATCTGTCCTCCCTCAAAACCCTAAACAAAACCGCTTCCACCGCCGCCTACGGCCGTCGGCTACACGCCGGAGGTTGGAGGGCTCCCTTTAAACCTTAACCTCTGTCATCTTTCATTTTCAAATATCAATTTATTTTCACAAAATAAACCACAACTTATTCAAAGTTATCACGTAATAATGAAAACCCAACCCTCCTCCTATTTTTATTTTTTCTTTCGTCTAACCACCAATCATAAAAAAAATGGAAAGTTTGAGGATTGTGCCTTTGATCAAAAGTTTCAGCTACAATAGGGACAAAAAAAAAAAAAAAAAAAAAAAAAAAAAAAAAAAAAAAAAAAACGGCTTACCCATTTTTGCTACTGTTGACGCAAGATGAAGAAACAAAAGGGTTTAAAACTTTTTTTTTTTTTTTTTTTTTTTGCTATTCAACTGAAAAATAAATAAATAATAATAATAATAATAATAATAATAATAATAATGGTGGATCTTTATGTTTTTCTATAGAAAAACACGGCCCATTCGTTCGAAAGGTTCTTTGGGGGTTGAAGTTTTAGAACCAGCTTTCGCTTTCTCATCTTTTCTTTCATTCGTTAGTTGCATGGGATACTTTGGGTTATCCCGTTTTCTTATCTTTTTCTTGTGTTGTGTTAGTGATTTGTGCTAAGGTCACAAATCCACACATTATTATTGTGTTGTTTGTACTTTAGGTGACAAGCCTGTGTGTTGGTGATTTGTGCTAAGGTCGCAAATCTACACACATTATTATGTAATATTTTATTTTTTTCCTTTTCTTCTCTAGTTTACTACTCTAGTCCGAGCTTTCGCGATTTCGCCACTCAAACTACGAGAAGTGTTAGCCCAATGTCATTAGCCCTGTATTAAAGTGATTGCCTTGATTTGTGGGCAATTAGTAGTTTACCAAACATAGCCTATGGATGATCACTATATATATCTGTATCATTTGTATGGAATCAATAACAAAAGTAATATTCTCTATTATGTCTATCTTCATCATATTTACAATATGACGCCTATCAAGAATGAATGTGCGCACCATATAACAAAACGGGCTATTACCTAAGCAGATATGCATTTTATATTTTAAAAGCTAAACTCGCTCTGCAAACAACCATTCAAAACTTTAAACGCTTAATGTTAAATGCTAATAAAAGCCTCATGCCAAACATATACAAATATAAAGCATTACAATGACCCTATATTAAGAAACACTAAAAAAAGTAACCTAATTGAGCCCCTTTAAAACAATATATCAGTCTTGGAATTTTCCCAACCTCTCCCACTATCCGAAATCAGTACCCTAATCAGCAATCAATATCATTTGTTGATATAGGTCGTCACTATTGCTCAAAGTCAAAAAGTCAAACACGGACTAAAAGTCAAATAAAGTCAAAGTCATTTATAGCGACGACATGTCATCGCTATAAGTTGTATCAAAAGGCAAAAGAAAAAAGTCAAGTCAAATCCGTCGTTGCTAAAAGCTAAAAGTGTCGTCGCTATAAGTTATAACGACAACATCCTTCGTTGCTATAACCCGAAATCTAGTAGTGCTTCGTTGCTTAAATCTAGACTGATAACTTGACCCCTATTGCTGCAAGTGACAACTACCCAATTGCAACAATTAGTGACATCTTGGTTCCAAGAGACTAGCTTTGTTGAATGTGCATAACTGAACTCGAGATTGTATTTCAACCGGATCAAAATCAACTGCTGCTCTATTTGGCATTGACCCAAAACCAACCTCATATTAATCCAAACAAAATTAGGCAAAAGGGTATCAAGAGTACTTAAAAACATAGTCGGATTCTCATTAGGAACTAGTTTCCTAACAAACATATAATGATATGATCAGTGTCATAAGGATGTGGAGGGTAAGGTGGGTCATGGCCACCCATAAAGCCTAATAATTTTATATATATATCATGCAATAAAGTCAATATAGTAAAGTGCATCTAGTATTTATATTACTTTATAATGCATTTAGGCCTTCTAAAATTAGAAGGCTTAAAAATTCAGACTTTTTTACTTGTTTATTATAGAAAGATATATTATAATGCATGTAAAATTAAGATAAGGAACTCCAATCATGAGATGCCATGTGTCACTTCTTAACAAACTCCAAGCCTAACTTCTAACAAACTCCAAGCCTAACTCCTAACCACCAAAAATTAAGATAAGGAGCTCCAATTATAAAATGACATGTGTCACTTCTCAACTAAAAATTCATTTTCATTTTCAAATTAAAATATCTTTTTATCTACTTATTTATATTATAATTTAATTTCACCATATTTTCTAAAATTTTATGCTCTTTAATTCAACATCCATTTTAATATATTTTTATAAATTTTTAGTTTGAGTAAAGTCCAAAATACATCCATGTGGTTTGCCATTTGTCTCGGTTTACATCCCTAAACTTTTTTTTGGAACAATTACATCCCTCCGTTATAAAAGTTGGCACAAAATCATCCCTAAGGACGAATGCTGCAAAAAAGTCCCCGTTAAGTACCCCACGTGCTAATCACGTGAGGGGTATTTTTGTCCATTTCTCACTCCCAACTACCCCCACCCCTTTTAATACCTAAAAAACACTAAAACACCTCTTTAAAAAAAGGTCTTGCCACCGTACACCAGTGACCACCGTCACTTCTCTTATTTGTCGAATCTTAAAAGGAAATAACAAAAACCAACAGGTTTCTTTCCTTCCTACATTCGGATCAACAATTCAAAACAACAAATCCATAATCTAAGCCTATAACTCATCCTCCACTTCAGTCAACAAATACAACCCCACAACCATATTCCCATCTCCATATACGAATAAAACTCACATCGAAAATAAAAAGTAACAATGATCTCAGATTTTCTTTGATGTTTTTCATAAAGAAATTGAAGACCTTTAAAGATCTTAACACACAAAGAAATTATCATCATAAATCAATTTTGAAGCTTAACTACAATTTTAATTTTTGAAAACTAAAGAAAAGACAAGAACAAGATTGTTCACCTCCTTACTTGTTTTGATCTGTGAAACCAAAAATAAAACGCATAAACCTACCCATAACTCTTTAAGGATCTTGAAGCCTCTCCTTGTGTGGGTCGCCCGTGAAAAGGAAAGAACAAAATATAAGGTGTGTTGTGTTATTGTTCGGATTAACCAAAAACAAGGGACGCATATTTTTTTTTTGTGATTTGATCGGAGTAGATAAAGAGTATGGCTGCATCTGTGTGTTTGTTAAACCTTTAAATAAACAACCCTTGGGTCTGCCTTAAGCGACGGTGGTCACTGGTGTACGGTGGCAAGAAGATGCAGTGGCCGGAAAATAGGATGGCAGTTGGTGTGTGGGTGGAGGCTGTGAGGAGAGAGCAGGGAGAAGGAGGGATGAGTGAGGCTATGATTATTGTGTGTTTGTGGTTTGAGGGAGAAAGAAAAAAAGAGGATATATTTTTGAGTAGCTGGGAGTGAGAAATAGACAAAAATACCCCTCACGTGATTAGCACGTGAGGGACTTAACGGGGACTTCTTTACAGCATTCGTCCTTAGAGATGATTTTGTGCCAACTTTACTAACGGAGGGATGTAATTGTTCCAAAAAAAAGTTTAGGGATGTAAACCGAGACAAAGGGCAAACCATATGGATGTATTTTGGACTTTACTCTTTTAGTTTTTATATTTTTAGTGGGTTTATTTTATTTTAATTCAAATTTTTACAACTTTAACCTTTATTTCATTTATTCCAATCAATATAATATTGATTCGTCAAAATCATATACTTTTGGGGGAGTGTTTGACGCGTAAGAGATTGCGAGGGTATTTTTATATGCGGGAATAATGATGCCGCGTGAAAGTTACGGGTAACCCAAACAAACACTTACAACTAACACATATACATTCGAAGTGTTGTGAAACGAATTCACTAAACGGGTAAGCAAACACATATAACTATACTTATCGCCGCCGCTGTCACCACCATCTCATCACATCACCACCTCAAAACATTTGTTCGCTACAAAATAGTCATCGGGTACCCGCCGCCGCATTGCGCGGGTACCCTTCTAGTTGATTCTTAGTAAATCTTAAAAATTGTTAACTTATAATAATCCATGCATCTAATATTGATTTTTGGCCCACTTAAAATTATTACTATAAATTTACATAAGTATCATGTAATTAATAGTTCAGACTCATTTTTAGATGATTTTAATGTTGCGGATGAATGTCGTGTGCAACTAAAACGCTAAATGAAAAAATTTGTTGCAACATATTTATGTAGTTATAAGATGTTTTTTTTTGGCATTTGCTAAAAATTGTTAACTTATAATAATCCATGCATCTAGTATTGATTTTTGGCCCACTTAAAACATTATTACTATAAATTTACATAAGTATCATGTAATTAATAGTTTAGACTCATTTTTAGATGATTTTAATGTTGCGGATGAACGTCGTGTGCAACTAAAACGCTAAATGAAAAAATTTGTTGCAACATTTTTAGCCCCCCCCCCCCCCCCCCCCTAAAACAATTTCCTGACTACGCCCCTCGTTAAAAACAAACCTTATCAAATTTATAATGCAAATTACTACTCCCTCCGTCCCATTTTTATTGTCCACTATTGACTTTTTTAGTCATTTTTCTTCAACTTTGACCATAATTATTTTTATTTGTGTTATATAATACTTGATGAAAAATATATGAATGTATTGGGTTTTAAAATGTATTTTCATTGGTATAATATTCATCAAATATTATATAACACAAATAAATATATTAATGGTCAAAGTTGAACAAAAAAGACTGGTCAAAGTCAAATGAGACAATAAAAATGGGACGGAGGGAGTATGTAATAAGTTTTGACGTGTAGAAAATAGACTATGATTTTCATGGAATATTAGAAGTTGGTTCATTGGTCGCTAATTGACGACTTCTAAAATCAGTGGGTCTTGAGTTTGCATTCAACTACAACCAAGGCATTTGATGATCAACAGGGATGTTTACTAGGTAAATGCAATGCTAGCTATTGACTTGACCATTTAATTTAAATTATGTGGTACCCAAGTGCCTTGACTAGTTATTACAGCTTATTAGCCTTGCATATAAGCTTATTCAAAATACGAAAAAACTTAGCCAAACTCCCTCTTATTTACCGTTCTACTTTATTTTATCAATTTTCTGTTCACCTTTTTTGTTGTTGGTAATGGATTAGGAAACAAGTAAAAATTGTATAAGACCCATTTAAAAAAAAAAAAAAAACTTCAAAAATTTGTTGAGAAAAAATTACTTAGTTCCCAAAAATTAAATTGTCATATTTAAGATTTCTGAAAATCACACTGTTTTTGTTACCACATATGGAAAAGCACATAGTGCATGCACATAGAAAAGATATTTACCTGTGTTTGTTTCGGTAGCTAAAGCAGTCAAAGTCATTGCCCCTCGCACCTTCAAAGATCAACACGGGTGTAGCTTTTAATTAATACACCAATATTATGGGATCACTTGCAGTTGGTTCTGTAGATCCAGAGTATGGTCAAAGTGACTTATTTTTTGTACTTAAAGTGGAAAGTTTAGATGCTTAGACGGGTTGGGTAATGGGTCAAAACGTGTAATTCTGGCACAGCTCAAGCAGGTCTGTTTGGGTTGACCGTCTTTAACAAGCTACCCCTTGAACCCTTTTATCCGATCGTTGAACTCGTCAATGAGAAGCTAGGCGATCAATACTGCCACGTAAGTTGAAATCAAACATCATTCAATTAAAATAAATCCTGTAAATCAATTCGTTTATAACGATGATGATAAGCAATACTAATATTAATACAAACTTGTAACTTTCAGGAAACGAATGGAGTTAATATTCTCAGTGTCGGAAGTATTTCAACGTGAATATATTTTGTTAAGCATACAATATAATCTAACGATGTTAGTAGTCATTAACTCTTTTTCTCACTACAAGAAATTAGTTGCTAAGGTAACCATAGTCCCTTCAATTGAATTTAAAGTAGACGTCAAAGTCAATAGTTTGACTAGTAAATTCAAAAGACCAAACCCAAGGTTGAATTAAATTTAGGTCGAGTCTATGAAACAAATAAAATCTAGCAGAATTATTTAAATAAAATACTTATCATAATTCTGTTTCTGCACTAAAAGCTTCTAAGGTTCATAATGAAAACCCAACTCTGCTTTCATATATTCTTGTTACCCTTTTACCTGATCTTGTTTGGGATCAATACGTTGTTGGTTTCAGGCCAATGTCAAATAAACCACCAAACGATTTTGATCCAGTTGAAGAACGAACTCCAGTTCGATTCGTCACTTTCAACAAAGTTGGTGACTTGGAACCCAAATGCCACGGATTGCTGCTCGTGGGGAGGTGTCACCTGCAGCATCAAGGGTCAGGTTATCGGTTTAGACTTGAGCAGTGAAACGATATCAGGTGGAATCAATGATTCCAGTGCTCTATTCGGTCTAAAGAATCTTGAAAGCCTGAATCTTGCTAATTGTAACTTAATTGGAACATTTCCCGAAAAGGTCCTCCAGTTGGAAAGTTTACAGATTCTTGATTTATCGTTTAACAGGAATCTTTATGGTTCTTTGCCTGAATTTCCTATGAATGGGTCGCTTCAAACTATAGTTCTTAGCAACACAAATTTCTCAGGGGAGATACCAAAATCTATTGGAAATCTAAAGCAACTATCATACCTAGACTTGCTTCAAACAAGTTTATTGGCGAAATCCCATCATTCAAACTATGCAAGAATCTAACTCACATCGACCTCTCACTAAATGGTTTATCGGGTATGATTCCTTTTGATCGCTTTCAAGATCTTAATAATCTTGTGAAGGTTTATTTAGGATTCAATAGTTTCAATGGAAGCATACCTTCATCTTTGTTCTCTCTGCCAAATGTGCAACGGATACGTCTTTCCAACAACAATTTTGATGGTCTGCTTCCACAGTTTTCAAACTCGTCCATACCATTATTGTACTGGCTTGATTTAAGACGTAACAAATTGAAAGGTCAAATTCCCAGGTCATTTTTTGAACTTGGACAACTTAATGTCCTCTTACTTTCATCAAACAACCTGAGTGGTGTAATTGAAACTAAAGATTTTCAGGGCCAAGTACCTGCGGATTGAACACTCTAGACCTGCATGGAAATTCTTTGGTAGGGGAGATCCCACGATCCCTTGTCAATTGCACAATGCTAGAAGTGTTAAACCTCGGGAACAACAAGATAAAGGACACTTATCCATGTTCTTTGGGCAACAATACCAACTTGCATGTTCTTGTTCTCCGATCAAACAGGTTCCATGGATCCATTCATTGCGGTGAAGGCCGATACAACTGGTCAAAGCTTCATATTTTAGACATAGCTCACAATAACTTTAATGGTGTGGTCCCACCAGAATTTTTCAGTCAATGGAGAGCTATGATGACTGCTGAGGATAGAACTAGTACGAAGCAACTCAGCTATATAGTGTCACAAGGCTTTTACTTTCAAGATACTGTGACAGTCACTGTCAAAGGATTCGAGTTGGAGTTAGTTAAAATCCTGACAATTTTCACAACCATTGATATATCAAGTAACCGTTTTTCAGGGGTGATACCAGAAACAATTGGCCAACTCAAAGCCCTGTATCTTCTCAACGTATCACATAATGAGTTCGCAGGCTGTATCCCACCATCTATTGGAACTTTGGGTCAGTTAGAAGCATTGGACATGTCGTCAAACAGAATAACCGGAGAAATCCCATCTGTGCTCACCACCCTTCCCTTTCTTTCTGTTTTGAATTTGTCATACAATCAATTGGAAGGAAAAATCCCAACAGGCTCCCAGTTTCAGACGTTTTCGGAGACATCCTATTTAGCAAACAAGGGGTTATGCGGTTTTCCATTGAACCGAAATTGCACTAGTTCAGTTGTACCCGTGCCATCATCTTTGCCAAATTCTGATACATCCGGTGATGGGAATGACTGGCTGACCATATTCTACGGAATGGGAGCTGGAGCAGGGTCATTAATTGTTGTAGCGGTTTTGTATGCTCTATACAAGGCTAGTACTTCTAGTACAACTAGCCAAACGAGGTCTGTTTAAGCTCAGGCTAATACTTTCATTGTTTGTTTCCTGTATGTTTCAGTTTGTTTAGAGTCATAATGTAAAGTCTTGAAGCAATAAATGCAAAAGAATATCTTGGTGGGAAGGTGATATGGAAATGTAGTTAGATGGTAGGTGCAAATAAAGGTGAATCAAGTTTCCTGAATGCTATGTCTCAATGCTGAAGAAAGTGAGGTGCAAAATGCTATGTTCTGTTAGCAGTATCGGATGAATAAGTTTGTTCTTGTTTTTGATTTCTGAATTTGGGGTTTGTCCAATTCAGTTTTATGTTATCATGTACAAAATTTTTGGAGTTAATATAATTCACCTTTGGCACCAAAAAAAAAAAAAATGCAAAAGAATATAAACGGGGTGTTTGTTTTAACTTATTTTCTGGTTTGAGAGCTTAATTTGTACGGCTTAACTTTTCATAAGCCCATTTTCAAGCTTTTTTGGCAACTTATGACCCTATTGTGACTTATAATTGCAAAAAAGGAAAAAAAAAAAAAATCCTTGAAAATAAGCCCATAAGCCTGAAAATAAGCTATAAAAAACACCCTCTAAGGTTTCTATAATATGTTAGCTTAATAAGCTTCACATTAATGCTCTGCCTCTCGTCTATTCTTGTAAGTTATGTTGAACTAATGCTGCCATATTTTTTAAACATCACCATAATCTAATAGTAGGGTAATAAGCCACACTAAAAACTGTATGAAAGTATGAAAATACACAAGTACAATTTGTTTTACGGATAAGAGAATGAGTTTTGTTTCTTAAATTCTGAAAGATGTTTACACTCTACATTGTATGCATACAAACTGATGTATACCATAAGAACCCTTTCAGTAAAAAAAATCAAAAAGTCCAACCAAACGGATTCGAACCGGTGAGAAGGTATATACATTCCCCCGCTCTACCAACTCAGCTATGTTCGGTTTTTTATAAATGGTAATGTTTTATTTTATTAGTATTATGAAAAACCTCTAGTGATAACAAGCCCAAAGTATTGCTTAAGTGGAAGCCCATCCAGGACCAAGAGCCCATATTTGGTGCATAGCCAAGACCCAGTCAAGACTTGGGCCGGTTTGTCAGCAACAAATTTACTGGTAACTGGTTCATTTGTGAAATATTTATATGTTAAGTAATAAACATCATAAAAACTTGAATTTGGGGCATTACAATTGTTGGGTTAAATATTTCTTCTAATTTGATTATAACTTTGCAATTATATGCAATAGTTATTTTTATTTATTTTTTTATTTTTTTTGTAAATGTGGGTTAGTAAATATGGTTTGTGTTGTTTTTATAAATGTGGGTTCAATTAAAAGAAAACAAATCATATAAATATTTGAGGGGAAGAATATAAAAGATATTTTAATTATTTAACTTTGGTCAGGAACTGAATATGCAAGCCAAAGTCCAAAATAAAGACATTGGCTGCAATTTTGAAAGGATGGGGTCCAAACATACAATTTGGCCAAACCACAAAAACCAAAAATGCAACTTGTTTTATGTTATTCGTGATTTTTTTTATCCACCGGCACATATCTAGATATCTTTTAAGATATATTTTTCTTTTTTTCTGTGTGTCTTTTTAGGTTTTTTTTTACAAACATTTGTTTTTTTTTATCTTAACGCTACCATTCTCATAAAACTTGAAATGGGAAAATTTGATCACGTTACTAACATAAAACTAAAACACTTATTACGTTAAGGATATACACTTTACTGTACATGCTCATAAACCCTGAAAATTGAGAAAAATTGTGCTCTTAAATGCATGCTCATAAACCTTTAAAATGAGAAAAATTAAGTGATGTATAAAAAATTAGAGACATGTACCGATTATCGGGGTATAAAGTTCATACATGTTAGTGTGGCATGTGGAAGTTGATACCCCAACAATACACTAGTAGTACTAATTTGACAATCAATGCACATGAGAGTATATAAGAGCAAGCCCAATGTTAACGCCCCAACGGCGTTAAACCCCCAAACTCCCCGCGTTATTGCGTTAAACCCTTTGGAAGTGCATCATATTCACGCCGTTAGTCCCTGGGCGTTAAGGGGCTAACGCGCGTTATTGATTTAAAAAAAAATCATTTCACCCCCTAAACTATTTCAAATAAATTTTCACTTACACCCCCTCAACCTATTCAAATTCAAATTTATATTATACTGGTCAATTCTGGTGGGATAAATTCAAATTCAAATTTGAAATTTAAAAATCAAATATGAGCGGGATTTATTTAATTTCAAACTCAACTCTGCCTATATATACAACTCTATCAGAGTTGTTTAGAACACACAACTTACACACACAAGTTACACACACAACTCACACACACAAAATGTCTCGCAAAGATTTTTCCCAGCAATTCCCAAGTCCGGAAAAGTTGCCGGAAACCAGCTATCCGAATCCAAATCACTTGCCGGAAACCAGCTTTCCAACTCTACCAGAACCTGAAGTTTACTCAACACCACCGGAAAATGTCTTTCCGATGGGCCTCCCAATTGTTCCAACTCCACCTGTGAACAGTCCACAGGTGGATTTTCAAAACCACCCCAGCGGGTTAAGTGAGGCTTCCCTCCGGCAACTAGAACAATATGAAGAAAACGTTAGGGAGATTATGGAAGAGCAGGCACGTGAAGAGGCTGCTCGCCGTGAGCAAGAAGCACAGGAAGCTCAGTACCTCCAAGACAACTTCTTCGACATAATGGAGTGTCGATACTTTAATGGGGAGTTTAATTCTCCGGCAACCAGTTCTGAGGGTTGGGACTCAGATGATTCGTTTTTTTTTAAGTTTTAGTAGTTTTATTTTCATCAGTATGCGTTGTAGTTTTAATTTTTAATGTAATTCGTGTTTAACGTTTAATGTACTTGGTGTTTTAATGTTAAATGTGATATGTGTTTTAATAAATGAAGTGTTTGTTTTAGTTTAGGGGTTGAAATTGAAAATATGAAATGTTATTGGGATGTTATGGTTGTGGGTATTTTTGGGGATGTTAATGTTAAATGTTAAAGCTGATGTGGCGCTGACGTGGACGGTGTTATCGGTGTTATAATGTTATGGTTGTGCATGCTCTAAGTTAGGAGCACATGTGTTCTTTGATCCATGTGGGATAGCAAACTTGAAACATTTCTAATAAAATTAACCATACGATTGTTCTAGCTAAAGACATCTATATTTCCGGTAATCGGATATTAATTATCTCCTAACACATGTTAATATTTCAAGTATTTGTTGGACTTTTATGGAAATGTTCCAAGTAAAAAATGTGTGGACCATTGGAAAGAAAGAAATGTAAGGAAGGAGACTAAATGCTAGTTATTGACTTGACCATATACTTTAAACTTTTAAAGTGAGTACCCAACTAGCTATCAAAACTCATAAGCTTTTCAAATAATCTTGCCCAATATGGGCTATGTTGCTTTTTTTTCAAAGTACAATTAGCTATTAACCTCTTGATTTAAGCTTAGCCAAACACCCTGCTATTTACCTCAATATTATTTCATCAAATTTTTGTTGTTAGAATGATGATTAGAGTTTAAAAAAAATAAAAATACCTAACTGTTACAATTATATATTACAAGATCCGGTCACTATTACAAAAAAAAAAAAAAAAAAAAAAAAAAAAAAAAAAAAAAAAAAAAACGTTTAGTTCACTAAAACTAGATGTGCATGATAACACTAAATACCACTCTTTTTGAATCACATAAGGAAAAGTATGAAACCATTGTTGCACCAAGAAAATAATTTTTACATGTGTTTGTTGGCGTATCTAAAACAGTCCAATTCATTGCCCTTACACCTGTTAAGATCAACCCGGATCTTGCTCTTAATCAATTGACCAATGTTCTGTGTTTACTTGCTGTTAGTTTAGAAGATCTTGAGCACGTATGATGAAGCGACTTCTGTTGGAGTATAATTTGGAAAGGGAAAAAATCAGTTGGCCAGATGGGTTGGGTAACGGGTAGAAACAAGTAATTTTGGTATTACGCATTTCAGTTTGGGTTGACCCGTCTTCATTAACTCTAGTGAGTAGTATCAAATGCACGTCGCTCCTAACCATCTTGAACTGTAATTTCCAACCCTTCAAATCACCCCTAATGCACGTTGAATGTTCAATACTTCAATCATCTTTCACAAAAACCTATTCCTGTAAATAAAAACATATTACAATCAGTTTATGTAAAATTTAACAATAAAACTGGAAACCAAACTTGAATCTCAATTCAAGTATCTCTTTATTAATCAACCAAAACCACAATCGATCAGAAAGATCCTGATCTCAATCAGTATCACAATATCACAATATCACAATATCAAATCAAGAACCCACAAACTTGCCACTGCTACTCAGGTGCAAGTCTATCGACTAACTTGCCAATAGATCATACAAATCACTCAAACTCACAATGAATAACAAGAACAGAAACTAGAAAGCTTTGGTTGAATACAAAGAGAACAACTGTGTGAATGTGTGTGTAAACGCTCAGAGAAGATATGAAACCCGAGCGCATATCTCCAGCTTATATAGGTTGACTCCTCATTGAATTCAACTTTTAGCATATGTCCACTTTAGCCCTTATTCTTTCAGACTTCAGCTAAACAGCACCCAAAGAAGAAACCAAGGCTAAAAATATAAAACCAACAATGACACAATTAGTCCCTTAACATTTGTTCCAGGTTAGGAGATTATTATTTCAACATCCCCCCTTAACTCCAACCTGGAACATATCAATCATGCCCAGTTTACCCACAAGTTTGTTATGTTGAAGCTTGCCTAATCCTTTAGTAAAAACATCAGCAGTTTGATCTGCTGTATGAATCTTTTCAGTTTTAATGACACCAGCTAAGATTTTTTTCCTTACAAAGTGTAAGTCTATTTCTAAATGCTTTGTTCTTCTTGGAACACTGGATTAGTTGCTATTTTGATAGAAGCTTGACTATCACAAAATATTTTAACAGGCAGAAAATGTTCCCATTTTAAATCATCTAAACTTTTAAGAACCCAAACAACTTCAGAAGTAGCAGAAGCCATAGCCCTGTACTCTGCTTCTGCAGATGACTTAGAAATGGTGTTTTATTTTTTGCTTTTCTAGGAAACTAGAGAACCATTTAAAAACAAACAAAATCCAGTGACAGATTTCCTAGTAACAACACATTTTGCCCAGTCAGCATCAACAAATGCTTCAAGAGACACACTTGGACACCTGGTAATATGAATACCCATCCCAGGAGATCCTTTCAGGTATCTCAAAACTTTAAGTGCAATTTTCAAATGAGACTTAAGGGGTTTATGCATAAACTGACTCAAACAATGAACAGAATAAGCAATATCAGGCCTAGTATGAGTCAAGTAAATCAGTTTACCAATCAACTTTTGATATTCAGTCTAGTTATCTATCACAGGATCAGTTATAGTAGGTTCACTAGTTAAAAACAAATTTTGTTCAAGAGGAAAAGCAGAGGGTTTGCAAGCAAGTAAACCAAACTCAGTTAATAAATCCAAACAGTACTTCCTTTGAGTCAAGCAAACACCCTGTTCTGTTTCAATCATTTCAATGCCAAGAAAGTATTTAAGCTTTCCTAAATCTTTAATTTGAAATTTAGATTTCAAAAAAGCTTTAAATCTTTCAATCTCTTCCAAATTATTCCCAGTGATAATTATATCATCCACATACACAAGTAAAGCAACAAAGTTACCTGAGTTACTTTTAGTGAAGAGAGAATAGTCACTTTTGCTCTGTTTGAACCCATGCTCAACAAGAGCACTAGTCAATTTAGCATTCCATTGTCTGGGTGCTTGTTTTAACCCATACAAAGATTTTTTTAATCTACAAACTCTTTTATCATTAACATCAAAATAACCCTCTGGTAGTGCCATATAAACAGTTTCATTAAGATCACCATAAAGAAAGGCATTGTTAACATCAAGCTGATATATAGGCCAACACATTTGAACAGCAAGATTAACAACACACCTAACAGTAACAATTTTAACCACAGGAGAAAAGGTTTCATCAAAGTCAACACCTTCCTTTTGACTATAACCTTTTATAACTAATCTACCCTTGTACCTTTCAATTTCCCTTGAGGATTTATATTTAATTTTATAAACCCATTTATTTCCAATGGCCTTTCTACCAACAGGTAACTCACAAATCTCAAAAGTGTCATTACTATAAAGGGCAGGCATTTCCTTATCCATTGCATCTCTCCAGTGCTGTTCCTTACAAGCTTCTTTAAAAGTTTTTGGTTCAACAGCTTTATTTAGCTCAACAGTGAAGCAAAAATTTTCAGACTTAAGTTTTGAGTAATTCACAAACTTTTCAAGACCATATTTAACTTTGGAATCAATGACAAAATCTTTATATTTATTTGGAAAAACAAAAGTTCTATTAGACCTTCTTAAAGAAGGCTGGTCATTGTTATCAAAAGTCAACTCTTCTATTTGGTCTGGTAAGGGACTGCTGACACCCTCAGAACTGTTCACACCAAGAGGAGTTGCAGCCATCTCACTTGCACTGGCAACCTTATTGGAACCAGTAGAGTGTCCCAAAGCACCCTGCACTTGGTCAACAGTTGGGCTGCCTAAATGTAAGGAGTTGCTACCATCATCCTCATGATGATCATTGTGACTATTGTTACCCAA
The DNA here is from genome assembly GCA_019973895.1 of Chrysanthemum seticuspe. Lineage (NCBI taxonomy): Eukaryota > Viridiplantae > Streptophyta > Magnoliopsida > Asterales > Asteraceae > Chrysanthemum > Chrysanthemum seticuspe. The sequence continues at coordinate 335,938,322 of BPTQ01000009.1, forward strand.
AGGGTTAGCAGTCTGAGTATTATCATCATTGGGTGTGTTAAGGTTATCACATGCAATCTCATCAAAGAAATTAACATGCTCTAAACCCTGACTGAGAGGGTCAGGAGCATCAGAAGAGTGTTTTATCTTGAAAGGAAATACATTTTCAAAAAATTTAACATCTCTAGAAAAGATAAATTGTTTCCTTTCAAGACTGTATAATTTGTAACCTTTTTGAAAGTTAGAATAGCAAACAAGAACACATTTTTCTGCTCTACTACTAAACTTATCATTGCTGGTAAGAATAGTGGCAAAACAAAGACAACCAAAAGTTCTTAAATGACTAAAATCAGGTTTTCTATAAAAAAACAAGATTGTAAGGAGAGTTTCCACTTAGCACTGAAGAAGGCAATCTGTTAATCAAGTAAGTGGCAGTTAGAATACATTCAGACCACAAAAACAAAGGCAATCCCCCCTGAAACATAAGGGATCTAGCAGCATTCAAGAGATGCCTATGTTTCCTTTCAACAATCCCATTTTGTTGAGGAGTGTAAGCACAAGATGTTTGATGTATAATACCCTTTTCTTTACAAAAGCTAGAAAATTGATTATTAACAAATTCAGTCCCATTATCACTCCTAAAAATCTTAACACTTTTATCAAACTGTGTTTTAACAAGATTATAGAAGACTAAAATACAATCAAACACCTCATGTTTACTCTTAAGTAAATACACCCACACAGCCATGGTGAAATCATCCACAACAGTTAAAAAATATCTGTAACCTTCTTTACTTTTAATTTTATAAGGACCCCAAAGATCCAGATGAACAAGATCACCAAGGCTTTTTGTTTTATGATCACTTAAAGGAAAAGGCTCTCTAGTTTGTTTTGCCTTTTGACAAATGTCACAAGACTCAATGTCATTTTTATCTTGAAAACTGATTTCACCTTTTAGCACTGCCAACACTTGATTTGATGGATGACCAAGCCTGTAGTGCCATGTTTTCTTAGGTAAACCACAAATAGTCTTAAAATTCTTAGCACCTAGGTCAATACCTTGATCTCCATCAAAGTAGTATAAACCATCCACTTGTCTACCAATCCCTAGAACACTCATCCCCCTCAAATCCTGAGGTAACACATAACACTTAGCTTCATCAAAAGCAATAACAAATTTGCTATCCCTAGCCACTTTATGAACAGACATCAAACTAACACAATACTCAGGAACAACTAGCACATCATACAAAGTCAAATGTTTAGTGAGGATCATATTTCCAACTTTGGTAATTAAAGCTTCAGTACCATTGGGGTGTGAAACTTTAATACCAAGTTTGGAAATATCAATAACATTCACTAAAAAATTGTCAGTGTAAGTCAAGTGTTGGTTAGCTCCAGAATCAACTATAATACCAGCTGCAACAAGTGCAGTCCTCATTTTACTATTATTACAAAAAAACTTGTGAAAGTTTTTATTAAACAATTTACTTTTGTTGAAAATAATACCTGCCATATTGGCATGAAAATTTTTCCCATTTCCAACATTATTAATAGAAGTTTCTTTAATCAAGGAAAGAAGCTTTGAGATCTGTTCATCAGAAAAAACAGAAGTGGAACTAGAGCCAACAGAATTGTTATTGTTAACAAATCTTTTATTAAAATTTTGAGCCCCTTGAGTATTACTGGTAATACTCAAGGGGCTCAAAATCAGCAGGGTAACCAATGAGCTTAAAGCATCAATCCATAGTATGACCATTAAAACCACAGTGCTCACAAACTAACACAGGACCACCAGCAGTCCTTCTATTCTCATTATTCCTAGGGCCATTAGTAGGTCTGAAAGGACCTCTAGAGGTAGAAGACCTCTGAGGGTTCCCTCTATTGGGCACACTGGAGTTGAACACAGATGACTGAGACCTTTGGGAAGTCCCAACACCTGAACCAGTTACCACAGACCTGTGAGACTCCTCACTAGAAATAATAGCAAAACCCCCCTTTGCATGTAAGAATCATCTAACCCCATCAAGAATTGCATAAGTTTCATTAACTGGTTATATTTTTTAAAGTCCTCAGCAGCATGACAAGTACATTTGGGCAACTGAATTAAGGCATCAAATTGTTTTCACAAAGTGCTCAATTTATTAAAGTACTCAGCAATAGAATTCCCATTTTGATTTAAAGAGTTAATTTTATGATACAGATTAAAAGTAACTGAACCATCAACTCTATCAAATGTTTCTTTTAATTCAGTCCACACATCAGAAGCCTTTTTTGAAAAAATTTGCCCCAAGAATAACTCTTCTGATATAGAATTTAAAATCCACCCTAATACAACAGCATTCACCCTATCCCATTGTCTCCCTAGAACTTCATCCACATGAGATCTTCTACAAGATCCATCTATAAAACCAATTTTATTCTTGCCTTCTAAGGCTAACAACATAGCACAAGACCACACATTATAATTCTTAGTTCCTTTTAATTTGATAGACACAACAGTTAAGGTAGCAGAGTCATTAGGGTGCAAATGCAAAGGATTACTAAGATCCAATTTGCTAATCAAAGTAACAGGTTCATCAGCCTCATATTCATCATCAGTATAACCATGGACAGACATACTGAAAAAACAGGCAAACACACAAGAAAAGACAAGAAGGTAAGGGCAGATCACTCAAGATCAAGCAACCACAACTAAAAAAAGACAATCCACACTCCAACAACAATCACAATCACCTCCAACAATCTCAACTCCATACTCCCCGTCAATCTAAACAAGAAATAAGAATAAGGAAAGATAAAGAGTGCGAGAGGTGTTACAAGAACTCTGGTTACAATTCTTGAGACAAGTAAGTATATTCAATTGCTAGTGATTTTGTATTTTGACATTTAGGGTTCATGATTTATGATTTTGGGGATATTGGGTAATTGTATTTTCATATGAAATTAGCTTATAACTAGCTTATTTAAGTTCATAGGTTGAGCTAATTACAAGTTTCATAAGCTCTGTTTGTTTTTTCTTTTCAACTCATAACCCAAAAAATGAGCTTATGAGCTTGTTAAACTCGCAATAAGATGTAAGTCAATCAAATAAGCTATTACAAACACCCCCTCAGAATAAGCCCAGTTTTTAGTGTTTATGAGCTTATGGCTTATTTAAGCTTATAAGCTGAAGTGGATACAAGTTTGATAAACTCATAAGCTCAACTTTTATTGGCTTATGAACTTATCAACTTGAGCTTAATTATATAAGTTCATTAGCTCATGTGGATAAGCTCATAAGCAAAAACAAAATTGTAAAATTTCGTGGGTGGTTTTTTTTCCTGCTCATATGCTCTAAAATTGTAAAGTTGATGTTCTTATGCCTATTTGAAGTATATGTTAGTGGGTGTTTGGATTAGCCAATAAGATTAGTTTTTTAGCTTATTTTATGGACTTGTGAGCTTATTACAAAGCTTGATAAGCTCATAAGCTTATTTTTGTGGCTTATGAGCTTGTAGGGGGTGTTTGACTAAGGTGGTGTTTGTTTTTTTTAAGAGGCTCTGAATGGAAGAAGGCAAACGTTGTTACCTGTTAATTATGTTTAAGATCAAACATAGATTAGTTTTATTATTTAGCATATACTTTAAAGACAATTTATGTATTGTTATTATATCCTAAGTATGCATGGGTCAGATAATACCCAAAACGACCCAATGCAATAAAACAGTTATTTTAGGTAGTTATTATAGTTGTTAAACACACAATGATTAGTTTGTAACTGTTACTTAGATTTGTGTCGTTTGGGAAATTATAAATAGATCAAATATTGTACACAGATATCTCAATTCTATATCAATATTACTTACTTTTGTTGCATTATCTCTGTCAAATTACTTTCAAGATTACTGTTATATTACATTTACCAAACAAATTGGAAGTAAATGTATGAGATGGTGGGTGGTTTTTTTTGGTTGTAGGTTGGGTAATTTTTTAGGATTGGATGTTGGTTTGGTGTGTGTAAATTTAGGCTCGGATGAAGGATCGGATGGCTGAATCTTAAAATTGAGGCTCGGTGTTAGGAAGGGAATATGCATGCTTTATAAGTAGTATAGAGAGAGAGAGAGAGAGAGAGAGAGAGAGAGAGAGAGAGAGAAGGGTTCTTTTCAGAATCATAAAAGGTCGAGAACTGCGAGAACCACCATCAACCAATCAGATTTTTTTGGATATTAGTTTTTATTATTTAATTTAAAAGGGTATAATAGTAAAAGTGAATTTTTAGTTTCTTTTTTTATTTTTTTAATTAAAAATTTTTTAATAAAAAAACATTTTCCCCCCTAAATATTAGGAATTAAATTTTTTTATTTTAATTTTTAGAATAATAATTTTTTTTCCGCATGCATTTTTGGTAAGGTGCATATGTATTTTTTTTTTGAGAAATATAAATTTACATGTGTTTTTAGTGTTTAATTTCGATCCAGTTATACGTTTTAATATCATTAGTTCACGGTGAGTTTCGTAGCCCCTACTTTTAAAACTCGTTTCAAACTCTTTGGGGGAGATAAATGCTCAATCACTTGCTTTTAATTTTACAAAAACTTTAAACTGTTACATATTACTGTGAGTTTCATAGCCCCTACTTTTATACATTTTGAATTACTTTTGGAGGAGATAGATGCTCAACTATTTTCATTTACTTTCACAAGTACTCTAAACTTTTAAGGATTACCGTGAGTTTCATAGCCTCACTTTTTCTCGTTTAAATTACTTTACTCTTTGAGGGAGATACATGCTCAATTATTTACATTCACAAGTACTCTAAACTTTTAAGGGTTACCATGAGTCATAGCCCCACTCTTACTCTTTTAATACTCGTTTTAAACTCTTTGGGGGAGATACATGCTTAGCTACTTTCAAATACTTTCCACTGGGCTAGATCGCTTTGTTTTCTTTCAATAACTTATGTGTCGAAATTCTAAATGCTCTATGCTATGATGCATTGTTTTCATATTTGATAAGTATGCGCGTTCCGATTTCATTATATGCTATACTGTGAGGCTACTGCTGTGTAATTATTATTGCATGATTGCTAGTGGTTAGGATGTATTCTCAGTTATCTTTGGGAAGAGGCTCCCAATTATGTTTAGGAAGAGGCTCCTAGTTATCTTTGGGGAGTGGCTCCCAGTTATCTTTGGGAAGAGGCTCCCGGTTATCTTTGGTAAGTGGTTCCTAGTAGTCTTTGGGAAGTAACTCCCAGTATTTGTGGTTTGTGCATAAGGCTCTGTCGTGTGATTTTATTTAAGTACTCGTATACACATATGTCTTACTCATACTATATGTTAGCAGTGGGTTGTAAACACATAGGTTGCAAGTTTTATATGGGCGAAACTTAGAACTGAATGGATTTATAATGCCTTTGCTGTGGGAACATTCTTTAAAGGCTTTATAATTTAACTAAACTCTATGAACTCACAAACCATTGTGTTGAAACTTTTTAGCATGTTTATCTCAGGTCATAAGGCGATAGCTAGAGTTTGAATCATAGAGTCGCACGACATATTTTGAAGACTTAAGCTTTTATCATTTACCATTCTAAACATTTTGTAAACATTTACGTATTATACTTTGGGACCTCATGTTTGTAACTCTGAATTTATCAATCGAATGGTAACTCTTCATAACGTCTCATTTAGAGGTCGTTTTCTATAACTTGTACTTGGTATTATGAAGTAGCACCCTAGTGACACAATCTTCCGCTGCTACATTTTGAGTGTCTTACAGATTGGTATCACAACATTGGTTATAGAGAACCAGGTTGCATTAAGGAAAACAAGCGTAAATCCATATAAATGATATAAAATACGAGCGTTATCGGGGGAAATTGACACTTAATATTCAGGATTATTTGATGTTATCAGTTTCCATAAGGACGGTGGGGGACAAGCTATTGCTGCTGAAGGTGTTGCCCTGGTCAGTGGCTTCTTGCAAGGTAGATTCTTCAAGCAACAACATGTTGCGAGCAGTTTCAAATTTGGGTAAAGGTTCGGTGTAATGTATGAGCCGAGCTATACCCTTATACCCGGCATCAAGCCCATTTAGTGCATACATAACAAGATTGTTCTCACTAACCTTTTCTCCTAGATTAGCCGATCGGTCTGCCATAGCTCTTATTTTGGTGCAATAAGCGTTTATGGTGAGGCTGCCAAGCTTGATAGATCGAAGCTCACTATCAAGGGTTATTGCACGTGCGTCTTTGTTGTCGTGAAAGAGATCCTTAATGTGATCCCACAAAGCTTTTGCATTCCCAGGGGTTGTAACAACTTGGTCTTGAAGAGATTCTTCTAGGGTACCGATATCCATACCTTTACTAGGTCATCTTGTTTGTTACATTCAGGGTCATTAGAGCTTGTAGAAGTGCCCTCGATGTGAGTTTTTAATCCAAGGCTACCGAGACGGATTTTGAGGAAAGAACACCAGGTGATATAGTTGTGTTTTTCAATGCTCAACTTGATAGGTGTATTGAACGGAATGATTTATTGGTGGATGTAGGTGTTGTGTTTGTTGTGATGGGGTCATCACCAGCCATTTAATTTGATGGATGGAGGCCTAGGGTTTAGTTACAGAAGGTGCGATGCTTAGAGAGAAGGGATATGAGATAGACGTGAGATGGGAGGAAAGAGAATATTTTTAGGATCATAGTATTGTTTTAGCCTGATACCATATTGAAATGGTATAATTGCTTGATTGATTTATTCCATAAACATGATACATATATATAGCTTACAAAATAGGATTCTAGAATAGTTACAAATGGGCTAGGCGTAAATACAAATGAGAGTCAATCGGGCCTATAACATGAAGTCGGCTAATAGCAATCACTATTCACAACATTTCACTTAGTTTAAAATGAGTTAAAGATACGATATTTGATGTCTACCATAATGCAATGATAATGAAAATGAAAATCAACATGTCAATTGCAATTCGATTGGATGAAGCTCGTTCATGGGTGCTCATTGTTGTTGGTTTACCCAAAAATGCATCTATAGTCCCTGATACTATTTACTTCCCTAAGGTTAACAAAAATGACACCAAAAAACCTATCTTTGAAAAAGAACGATTGGGAGGGCCCGCGCATTGCTGCGGGTGCGGTGCTAAGTCTTCTTTGAAAGTTAGTTACTATAGAATAAATTTGAAAAATACCGATAAACCTAAGGAATATTTTTGAAAATTAATTATGGAAATAATATGTTTTCTTATGGAAAAATTCCCTAAAACTTTCGGCGTGTTGCATCGTTAGTCCCCAAAAGACCTAACTTGCAAAGAGAGTTAGTATATAAGGACCAAGTTGCGCATGACAATTGTTTTGTTCACTGTAGCTACAGTGCATTTGCTATAGGGATGTTCCTGACTTTTAGTATATAGTATAATAACACCCGCAGTTCCTTGACTTTTAAAAAATCATGACATAAGTAGTCCTCTAACTTTGAAAAGAATAACACCACTAGTAGTACTTCTAGGGACGTCTGGTGTTATTCTATGCAATGTTAGAGACTATCTATGCAAAGTAATAGTTTTAGCGACGGCATATGCATTTTTAAGAAAACTACAGGAACAATTTATGTAATTTACACTTTTCTAAAATTGAATACACAAACGGTTGATTGTGACAAGAGACTAACAATACATTTTTATTAACTAAATATAAAAAAGTGTTTCAAAATAGTATTAAATTTTTATCCATATCAATATCTATATTTATATCCATATATATAGTATCTATAATGCATTTAGAACTTTTAGAGCACCGTTGAGTAACTTAATCTAAAGTCTCATCTCAACGTCACCTTCTTTTTTCACTCTTCACTTACCTCTCACTCACGCACCTAAAAGCACCATCCCCAATTAACTTAAGCCAAACACCACTTTTGAAACCCACCATTTTATTTTCTTTTTTCATTTTTTCAAACAAACTAATTTTTCATTTATTAAAATAAAAATACAAATAACAATACGAAAAATTTTAAAAAATCAAAAAAATAAAATAACGTAGACTACTAATTGCGGTTCATTTTATTATATTTTGCTCGAATTTCCTCTTTTTGCATGTTAATGATGAAGGCATCCTCCTCCGGTAACCCCACGGTGCTAGTGCCGATAAACTTCATTTTTACTAACTTCATTATTGTGCCATCCTTCGCTTTAGTCACCACGTACATATCTTGAGCGACCTCCCGTTGGAGTCTAAATTCAATATGTAAAGACTCCCCAAAATCTTGCGGGTAACTCATTGTTGTGCCTGACGTGGTCTCCGATTTTGTTTTTTTCGAAGCACGTTGTTTGTCGGGGGACGTGGTATCGAATCATCTCCGAATAGCTTGGATGATCTCATTAAGAACCTTCCCCCAAAAACATTGCTCATCTTGGTCATTGTGACTTGGCTATCCTCGGAAACAGCAACATAACAAGTAACTAATAACTCTTCCTCTTGGGGTGTGACTACCTTTTCAGGATTTGTGGTGGTAGTGGTGGTTGTCTTTTTTGTGGGTCTTTATACGTTTTCGTGTTTTTTCTTCGCGAATTTCTTGTAGTGCTTGTTTAGTTTGTGGTATTGGTGGTGTTTTTTGTGGTAGATAGAGTTGTGGTGGATTTTGTTGAAAAATTTGAATTTGTTATTGAAGTAGTTGTTGTTATGGAAGATAAGACTGCTTGGTTGTGTATGGTGGCATAGTATATGGGCTACCAAACAGAGCAAAGTGATGTTGTGATGAGGAAAATATTGAGTTTGTAGATGAAGGTGTAGCGGGATTTGATGAGATGATGAGCTTGGATATCGCGACATCCCGAGAAGGTTACTGAAGAAATGATCATTTGGATGTTGAGACATTTTTTGTGACATATTAAAGGAATGAAAGTGAAAGATTTTAGTTTGTCTGTAAAAATAGTTGTGTAAAAGGGGTTTATATAGAGTGAAAAGTGGTTGTATAAAAAATGAAGTGTATAAACTTTTTTTTAAAGGCAAGTAAAAAATATGCAAATTTCCCAATCTCACGCACGCCAAAAATTTGGTTTAGGTCTTGGCGAACTGCACAACCGGTGCAGTGACAAGGGACTTGGTGATCGCTCCACCTCGGATTGGCGAGGGTGGCTCGCTACTATACCCGATTATCTTATAAATAGAAGTCTTAAACTTTTTAAGTTTACACAACTTGCTACATTTAATTATTTTTAAACCGAACTTTAAAAACCATTATTTGCATATTACTTAATAACATTAAATTCGATGTTACAATAATTAGATATAATTACTATAATAAATTTAATAAATTTATATATGAAATCATAACTCTAAATTTGAAGATAATAATGTTACATATTAACCTTTTTCATCATCTCATATCACAAGCACACGACAAATAGATATTATCGAAAAACATCGTTTACAAAAAGAAAAAAACAAAAATAAAAAGATCATCCCTAAATATACTACTCGCCCCCGTTGCTTTCCGTGGTTACCATGTTATAAAAAGATAATTTTATATTTCTCGCAATGATGTGATTAGTTTCACCTAGCACTAACGGTTTATAAGACACTAGACCAAACAGCACTTTTCTAGTGGACGTTTTTTGTCTAGTCCCTACGACATGTCGTAGGGATAAGAAAATCCATACGACATGTCATAGGCATTCACTTGTCGAGAATGCCCCGACGGCGATCACTGTGCCGACGACATTCCCCTACGACAGGGTGGGCCCCACACCCTTTTTGGTCAATGGTTTTGTAATTTCGGCTATATATTTCCCTACGACATGTCGTAGGGATAATAAAGATAATTAATCACTTTGATTAATTAGTTAATCCTTATCCTTTATTATACCTACGACATGTCGTCTACGTATACTTAGCACAAAAGAATATTTCTGTTATTATACCGACGACATGACGTCGGTATAAATAAAACCCAACATTGTATGCTTATATTATACATACGACATGTCGTAGGCATAATAAAAAAATTGAAATTAGATTCTATTTTCCCTACGACATGTCGTAGGGAATTATGATGAACTGCTGCTGCACAAATGCCTGCGCAGCAGCAATTTCCCATATTTTTCCGGAAATATTTTCGGATAAAATCACCAAAACCTGTATACAAACTAAAACCTGTATGCAACCAATTCCAAATTCCAATATTCAAAAACAACTTATAACGACCAAAACGGCGTAAACACTTATATATAATCGCTAAACACCCTCAAAATACATCAAAACAATACAAAGTCTACAAAACGGGTGTTATAACATCTAAACCTAGCTGCCATAACCACAAATGTTGCAATATCCAAAAGGTTCAAGTCGCCAAAATGTTCACTACACGATAACAAGATATGGGTCGACAAAATATAGTTCATATGATAAGTAACACAAACTAACCCATATACCTCGATCTAATGCCCCTCGTCATCAGAATAGCTACCATCCTCCTGATCACCACTCCCGCCCGCGCCACTCTCACCCGCGCCGCTCCCGCTACCCGAGCCTACCTCAGCTACAGAAGACATCTGACTGATCATCTCGGCCCATTGCGGGTCGCCCCGCATGATAGACATCAACTGTTGGAGCTCTTTCCGAGTCTCCTTAGCGTCTTCTTCAATTGACTTGATCTTCTTATCTTTCTCAGCTAACAGCTCGTCGATCTTCTTGTCAGTGTAACTACCGGTAGGTGAAAGCGGGTCGTCGGGTAAGCTAGTTTTGCCACGTCCGGGTAACATAGGGCCCCTTCGAGCTATGTGGCCCCTCTGCTTGCCCTTCAGAACCATGGAAAGTATCTTCTCCTCTGTGTAGGCGACCCCGGTAGGCGTATTTGCTCCAAGATCGCGCAGGCGAATCATCTCTTCCTGTGTAGTTGAAAAAGAATGAGAAAATCAATATATTAGTCGGGTTACTAGATTATGTTTCAATAAATCATTAAAGTTCGTGTTTGAAAAAAAAACAATACTTACGTATTGAATGCGGGCATCGTCCTGCAACCATTCACCCCCCCCCCCCTTGCAACGCGAGTCATAGAAGCTATGTATGAGAGAAGGGAACTCGTGGGTCTCGCTATTCTCAAACTGTACATACATATGCATATAAAATGAAACAAATTAAAAATGAAAAATCATATACCATATATATAATGAACAATATGTAAAATAATCAAAATGTGTCTTACATATTCATGTCGAGAAACGGCCAACGAGCGAGATCCTTGGCGGCTATGGACCTTGTTCTTTTTCCTGTTCTCTGCATTCGTCTTGGCTCGAAGTTGGTTCCCTTCCTCGAGGTAGAACTGAATATGCTTCTCCCATTCAGACGCCTCTACGTTCGGAGGAGGGCGTCTTCGAATCTCATCCCCAGAATCAACCCCACCTTGGCTCGTAAAGTAATCGCGCTTCCTGTCATGCTTGTTGTTCCCGTAGCGCCTAGCCAAATATGTATCGATAGCAACCTTTATCGTTTTCCAGTGCGGACCATTCTTATGGGGCTCCAAGTTAAAGTGTTCCTGCATTCAAATATAACAAAAATAAATATAGAGATATATATTAATAAACAAATTTTTAGATAAATATACACATTCAAACAAATTTAAATAAACAAACAAATTTATATAAATAAATAAACAATATAAGAGGAAAATGAAATAACTAACCCCGAGTATTTGCATGACGTGCGCCTTCTTCTCCTTTTCGATCTTGTGCCAGGAGGGATAGTACAACGGAAACTCCCTAATCAGCTCGCCAACGTAGTTACTAAACCACTTGGCGTTTTTGCCGACATGAGAGAAATTCTGCTGATCATCATAGTCAAATTCGATCCGCACTGGGCCATAATCTTTCACGGCTTTCTTGAGGTCGACATTCTTCGTGACTTGACGCACACCCTTCCTGCCGCCACCCCTCCCTCCGCCTCCATCCCTACCTCCCCTTCCCCTTCCCCTTCCTCTTCGGGGTTGTGATCCTACAAATTGAAGTGAGTGAAAACGTCATAAAATAACAAGTAACCAAATTCAAATTAGCAAGTTTAAGTTTCTTTTCAAATAATATGGAGATTCTTACCTCTGTTACCGCTCTCAAGCTGACGGGGCGGGGGAGGTGGGTCACCGGCACCGTCACCACCGTGACCGCGTGCGACTGCTGCTGCCATCTGTAAAAGTACAAGTTAAATAACATATATAAAATAACCAAATTAACACAAGCATGCACACTTTAAACAATCAAATAAATATACACATTTTAAACAATCCATAACACTTTCATTCAAATAAGTATCGTTTTACATGTTACATGTTAAGATCAATCTGCTAAATCTAAATCACTATCATAACACTTTCATTCAAGACCACACGGCAGATTAGCCGATTACACCTGATTGTGTTTAAAGGCTAATGTAATTATGACAGTTGGCCCTTGTGTTATTTACTTATTTTGATAAGTGAACATGTTCAAGTTGTGCAAGTCGTGCTTCTCATATTTGTGCAGCCTACTGGTGAAGGTGGTGCAAGTCGTGGACCTATTTGCATAGACTTAAAGAGGGGTGAGCATTTAACTAGTTTAGCAAACTACATGAACTACTTGCAAAAATACCAACAATCCAAGCAAACATCACTTACTGATAGCCCATCACTGATTTTATTCTGCACCTATCAAGAACTTACCAAGTTATGTACCTTTAGTGTGCCACTCATGACTGGAACTCTTAAAAGTTTCAACTCGGGACTCCACTTTTAAGAATTAGGATATATTTACGAGTTGCAGTACCAAGTCACCTCAAATAGTAAGCTATACTATGTGTTCAGTTTCTTGTTTTTTAGAGTGTGCATGCAAAAATCAACAAATATTGCATCAACATAATCACATACAGTAAAACCTCTATAAATTAATAGTGTTGGGACTGAGACATTTTATTAATTTAGCGAAATATTATTATATCGATAAATTAATAATTTATTAATTTACAGAGGTTTTACGTATGTCTATTAAATTTTCAAGTCTAATATACTAGCTAGTTACAATATATACTCATTAGAGACGAAAAATAAATTTGAAAAACAAGGTCCATTAACATTTTATTAATTCACATTCACACTTTATGAAAATAAATTTAACACTTTTTGTTGCAATACGAAAAAACAACGCACCGACTCTTTAGTGCAATAAGGAGATTTTAAGATAAACTAAATATAAATTTGAAGTTGAACAAAAAACAATTGACTATGAATTTTTTTTTAACTAAACAATCTTAGGATTTTGAAGTGTATCTCTCTCTCTCACACACACATATATATACATATATATGAAATTTTTAGTAATTATTAATTTATAGTTTCGTTGGGACTAATATATATACACTGGGGTTTCAAAAATATTATTATCTTATTATTTTATCGATTGGTGTCCAAATTTGCACTGGTCCCAAGTTGGGACTAGACAAATTATTAATTTTATCGAGGTTATTAATTTATCGAGTATTAATTTATAGAGGTTTTACTGTATACTGATACAACAACAAATAACTCAATAACATCAAATCATAACTAAGCCAATAAGCATTAAAAACACCTGTTGGTAATAACATTAATATTGCATCAACATTGACATTCAACTTTGTAGAAGATAATTAGGAGGGTGTTTGGGATTGCATATAACCTTAGTCTTTGTCTTGGTTGTCTCGGCTTTCGGCTCAGGTCCAACTCTGTAAAAAAAAAAAAAAAAAAAAAAAGAAAAAAAAAAAAAAAAAGCTCAGGTCCAACTCTATTATTTCAACTTTTACAAAAACAAAAAAGAAAAAAAAGATACATTCATATACTTAAAAAAAAAAAAAAAAGACAATTCAACTTTTGACGACGACATGTCCTCGGTGATATAGAATGGATACTAAAAAAAAAGACACCTCATATTAACCTGTCGGATCTTACCTTAGTCTTTGTCTCGGCTTTCGGCTCTCGGCTCTTAGGGTTCTCAGCTCATCAGGTCCGAATTCTGTCAAAAAAAAAAAAAAAAAAAAAAAAAACAACAACAACAACACAAACTCAGTAATATATAACCTGGGCTCGAATTAACAAAAACATCAAAAATCAAAAAAATTAACAAAATCGGAAAAAAAAAATCATATTAACCTGTGCTCGTGGTGGATCGACTGTGGTGGTGTAGTGGTGGAGATGGTGGTGTTGGTGTAGCGAGGTGATGGTGGTGTAGTGGTGGAGATGGTGGTGTTGGTGTAGCGAGATCGACTGTGTGCTGCTAGTGTGGGTGTTTGCTTTTCAATTGTTTTTTTTGTTAAGTGTTAGATAATAGATCTGGTTTTAGCTTTTCTAATATACCTACGACATTTCCCTACGACATGTCGTAGGTAAATTAAAATTTTTTTTGTCGTTTTCTGTTTTGGCGGGGGTATGAAAATTTTGGGGGGATGCACGAATATTTTTACGGAACTAAATCCCTACGACTTGTCTTAGGTGTTTAAAATTTTTATTTAATATAAAAACTTTTATTTAATATATAATTAAAAATAAAATTAAATACTTGTATAGAATTAAAAATTTTAATTTAATATAAATAGTTTTACTTAATATATAATTAAAACTTAATACTATTTTTATGAAAGTAATTAATTTAATTTAAACTTAATACTTTTATAAAATTAATTGATTTATATATAATAAAATTTAAAAATTAAATAATTCAATTTATAATTAAATAATTTTATTTGTAATTAAGTACTTTTATTTAATATGTTATGGATATATAACATGTTAAAATGGATGAGTCGATATGTTATAGATATACAAAACATGTTAAACGGATGAGTCGATAGGTTATGGATATCCATGACATGTTAAACGGATGAGTCAAGATATTATGGATATGCATGACATGTTAAGCCGAGATGTTATGGATATACATAACATGTTAAACGGATGAGTCGAGATATTTTGGATATACATGACATGTTAAACGAATGAGCCGAGATGTTATGGATATGCATGACATTTTAAGCGAATGAGTCGATAGGTTATGGATATTCATAACATGTTAAACGGATGAGTCGAGATGTTATCGGTATCCATGACATGTTAAGTTGATGAGCCGAGATGTTATGGATATGCATGGCATGTTAAACGGATGATTCGAGATGTTATGGATATACATGACATGTTAAATGGATGAGTCGAGTTGTTATGGATATCGATGACATGTTAAACAGATGAGTCGATATGTTATGGATATGCATAACATGTTAAACGGATGAGACGAGATGTTATGGATATGCATGGCATGTTAAACGGATTATTCTTATGGATGTATATGACATGTTAAATGGATGAGTCAAGTTGTTATGGATATCGACGACATGTTAAACAGAAGAGTCGAGATGTTATGGATATGCATAACATGTTAAACGGATGAGTCGAGTTATTATGGATATCCATGACATGTTAAACGGATGACTCGAGATGTTATCGGTATCCATGACATATTAAGTTGATGAGCCGAGATATTATGGATATGCATGGCATGTTAAACGGATGATTCGAGATGTTATGGATATACATGACATGTTAAATGGATGAGTCGAGTTGTTATGGATATCGATGACATGTTAAACAGATGAGTCGATATGTTATGGATATGCATAACATGTTAAACGGATGAGACGAGATGTTATGGATATGCATGGCATGTTAAACGGATTATTCTTATGGATATATATGACATGTTAAATGGATGAGTCGAGTTGTTATGGATATCGACGACATGTTAAACAGAAGAGTCGAGATGCTATGGATATGCATAACATGTTAAACGGATGAGTCGAGTTATTATGGATATCCATGACATGTTAAACGGATGAGTCAAGATATTATGGATATGCATGACATGTTAAATGGATGAGTCGAGATGTTATGCATATGCATGACATGTTAAGTGGATGAGTCGATATGTCCTTTGTCATGTTATGGATATGCATGACATGCTAAACGATGAGTCAAGATGTTATGGATATGCATGACATGTCAACGTGACACCTGTGGAGATACATGACATATTAAACGGATGAGTCGAGATGCTCTGAATGTACATGACATGTTAAACGTGACACCTGTGGAGATACATGACATTAAATGCAGAGTGCTCAAACTGCATCAAATTGAAAGGAAAGATAAAAGTACTCGAGAAAACAGTTGAAATGTATATGCATCCCGAGAACCACACATTTCATTCAACCGCACTACTTCACGACCTTTATGATGACATGAAAAAACTTGGTTTAGAGTAATTCGTATGCTTTAATGGTTAAACTCGTATCGGTTTGTAATTTAATTCGTACGCTTTGATATTTGAACCTTTATCGATCTGTAATGTAATTTGTGAGCTTTAATATTAGACGCTTTTCGACTCTCATGTTTAAACTTTTATCGATTTGTAATGTACTTCGTACGTTTGATGTTTGAAATGTAAATCGTACGCATTAATATTAGACGTTTATCGACTTGTGATGTTAAAGTTATTAGGGAAATATATGCCTACGACATGTCGTAGGGAAACAAAGGCGGGAAAAATACCGCCAAAAGTGCTAATATATGCCTACGACATGTCGTAGCCATTTATTAAAATACAAAACTATTAATAATGCCTACGACATGTCGTAGGTAAATAACAAACCACAAAATTAATCAACACTAATCAGACGTTAATCACCCTAATAATTGCATGTGTTTATTTTACCGATGACATGTCGTAGGGATTTAGAAGCGGGAAAAAATACCGCCCAAAAATGGATGAAATTGTTGAAAGTCAAATTTGACCATTAAAATGCCTACGACATGTCGTCGGCATTTTATTACCAATAAAATTCGACGCATTTGAGTCTCGTTCAACACTTATTTTTGTCGTTTAGTGTATTTTCCCTACGACATGGTGTCGTCGGGATTTTCTTTGTAGCCAGTTCTCCTTTTTCTTTGTAGCCAGTTCTCCTATCTAGATATTTAATTTTAAAAACAAAAGTGAAAGTGAGGTTTACTATTGCGGTCAAAAAATGGACAGTTGAGATCAACCTATATGATTATGTAGATTTATTTTGAGTTAGGATACGGAGATTGTGGAGATTTATTTTGGTTCGTTGCATTTGCCTTGATGTGTAGTCGTCTAGCCGATGACGTGTGGCCATTAGGCCTAATAACAAATTTTTCAAAGCCGACTAGCTTATTTAAGTTCATAGGTTGAGCTAATTACAAGTTTCATAAGCTCTGTTTGTTTTTTCTTTTGAACTCATAACCCAAAAAATGAGCTTATGAGCTTGTTAAACTCGAGATAAGCTGTAAGTCAATCAAATAAGCTATTACAAACACCCCCTGAGAATAAGCCCAGTTTTTAGTGTTTATGAGCTTATGGCTTATTTAAGCTTATAAGCTGAAGTGGATACAAGTTTGATAAACTCATAAGCTCAACTTTTATTGGCTTATGAACACTTATCAACTTGAGCGTAATTATATAACTTCATTAGCTCATGTGGATAAGCTCATAAGCCAATAACAGTTGAGCTTATTGGCTTTTCTGATTTCAAATAAGCACCTGAGCCTAGAAAATAAGCTTATCTGAATACCTTCTTAATTTGATGTTTTGTACTGTACTATAATGAAAAGGTTGTATAATTGATCTTTTTTTATTTGAATTTTATAGGGAAAGAAGAAGGAAGGTAATGCGGCTAGATATGTAACAAGATCACAAGCTGTTAAGTACCTTCAAGTTTCGCTTAAAGTTTTCAGGTATCATTCGTTTCTTCGTATTTACGGTTTACTGTATGTGCGTTTTTGTTTTTATTTAAGTTGATGATGATTAGGTGCACTAGAGGGATGTTTGTGTTAGTATATTTAGCGGGCGTTTGAGCTTCTGTTATCTTCAAAAAGCTTGCAAGCCCTTTTTTGGGCGTATGAGCTTAGCAAGTTGAACTTATCATCTCAAATAAGCCACAAGGTCAACTTGATAACCTCTAAGCCAAAAGGGGGCTTGTTCTTCAAAGATGCATATGATCAAAAGCTCGCTATATAAGCTAAAACAAACACCCTCTAGAAGAATGGATATTTAAGAAAAAGCTCATTCTTATATTTAGAAGGTAAAATGATATGTACTCGTATGTGCATAATCTGTGAATTTGCCAATAAAGGGGTTAAAGAAGAAAAAAATGTGTTTATAATGTAATGTTTTGAACTCTTTTTATTATAAGTTGGAACCTTTTTTTTTAACGGTAATCAAGCTTTATTTGCTTAGTTTTACAAAAGTTTGTATAATGTAAACTCGTTTTATCGTGTTAGGTTCAAAAAGGTGCTATTTTTTATTCTAAGGTAGACGTGAACAGTTTTTGCAACTGAAAACGGTAACATAAGTTGAGTGTTGAATAGTATAATTGTAGACCGAGTGGTATGGCTTGGCTTCTGTAGCAAGATGGCGGTTATATTGGTTTACAAGTATTCTCGTGGTACTAGATCAAGTTACGTGTCTGTGGACGGAAACAGGAAATAAAAAACTAGTGTTTGAAGCTATAAAATGTGGGCCTAGTTGTGACTTTGTTGAGGTTAGTTTCAAGAGTATGTAACTGAAGAATTTGACGCCGTCACGGTTTAAAGAGCATTTGTATGCATTATCGTACCTTTGTTTGCTTTGATAGGAAGTAGACAATCGTAGTTTTCAAAACCTGTGCTTACCAATGAAGGGTCTGGCTAATTTTTTGGCTGAAAACAGTATTTGATGTGTGGGGTTTTAAGTTTTAACTGTGATATGTTGTACATTTTCGACTTTTAGCGTATAACATATAAAATCTTGGGTGTTCATTTCAATAGGAAGTTATGTATCTTCAAAGGGGTTTTCCCAAGGGATCCAAAGAAGAAGGTGAAGGGAAACCACCATACCTATTATCACATGAAAGATATCGCGTTTCTTAAACATGAGCCACTTCTTGAGAAGTTCCGTGAAATGCGCTCATATGAGAAAAAGGTAAAGAAAGCCATGTCTAAGAAGAACAAGGATCTTGCTGAACGCTTATTGAC
This sequence comes from Chrysanthemum seticuspe, assembly GCA_019973895.1. Classification (NCBI taxonomy): domain Eukaryota; kingdom Viridiplantae; phylum Streptophyta; class Magnoliopsida; order Asterales; family Asteraceae; genus Chrysanthemum; species Chrysanthemum seticuspe. The sequence goes on from BPTQ01000009.1 coordinate 335,957,368, forward strand.
ACGGAAGCCTACTTATACTCTTGATATGCTTATTCGTGAAAGGTTGGTGTTACTCTCTCTAATATATAACTTTTTTACTCGGGCTTGCCAATTATTATTACTTACTGATTGATGTTTTTTTCTTTTGTTTTAGATATCCCAAGTTTATTGATGCGTTAAGAGATTTAGATGACTGTCTCACTATGGTCCATCTTTTTGCCGCATTACCTGCTATCGAGAGGGAAAGTATTCAACCTGAGAGAATCCATAACTGTCGAGGGTACGTGAGATCACAGATTTCAGATTTATATCGTAGCTGGTCAGGTTTTTCTGTATCATAACAATGGTATATACGTTTCTTTAGGTTGAGCCTTGAGTGGCAGGCGTATATCTCTCGTACACATAAACTAAGAAAGGCTTTCATATCTGTCAAAGGCATATATTACCAGGTATAATGATCGTGCCATATCTGTGTGGTTTTTGTGTATGCGTGCTTTCACCTATTGCTAGTTTACTGAATAAATTCTTTTCAGGCGGAGGTTGACGGTCAAAAAGTCACATGGTTGACTCCTCATGCGCTCCAGCAAGTCATGCCTCAAGATGTTGTATGCTCACCTTTTTGGAATTTTACAAGGTTTCTTGATCAACTATACCTTCGTTTTGACTTTTGTTTTGTTGCCGTAAGTGCATTCCTTTTGTTAATTCTTTTCACAACTTGGTACATACATGTACTTCTATTTAATGTGCAGACTCTGCTTGGTTTTGTCAATTTCAAACTCTACGAGTCGATTAATTTGAAATATCCACCTATCCTTGATCCTCAATTGAAAGCTTTAGCAGCTGGTATGAACTTGCTATCTCATGACAAAACTGTTAATATGTCACTATACTCGAGTGTGCTGTTTATGGAGATGTTAACTTTTTTTCCGTAATTGGCAGATTTATATGCTTTGACAAGATATGTTGATGCTAAAGACTGGACAAGTGGAGCAAACGATGAAGAGTCTGAGCTTAGACTCGCCCAGCTTCAGGACCAACTTCCTAGTAATGAACCAGGGGCCTTGATGAACCTTGTTGTAAACGCTGCTTCTGTTAGTGAAGATGATGAAGAAACGAAGGCCTGTAAGACCCTCTTCCAAAACAAGACGTTCTTCTTGGGTCGCGAGGTAAAATTATTGTTTTGTTACAGCTTTATATTTTCTTCCTTAGTCTTGTTTTGTATTGCACGCATAAGCTCTCTCTGTCTTTGTTTTGCTTAAAAGTGAATCGCTGTATTGTTCAGGTTCCAAGGGAGTCGTTGCTTTTTGTTATAACCTCTTTCGGTGGTGTGGTTTCGTGGGACGGAGATGGAGCTCCATTTGAGGAAATATCTGATAAAACAAACACAATAAATAACTGATCTGCAAATATCCCTTGGCTAAGTAATAGAAGAGTAGAAGACTATTATTCAGCGTTGTTTACATTATCTTATTAAAACTTTTATTTTGTGCAGATTGTTGACAGGCCGACTCAAAGTCACAAGTTTATTTCCAGAGACTATATACAGCCACAATGGGTCTTTGACTGCATAAATGCAAGACTCATACTACCAGCCGAGGACTATATGGTTGGAAAGTAAGTTTTGAAATTCTCGTGATTGATATAGCACTTTAATTTGTTTTCTAATTGTTGACATATGATTTTGTGAATAGTCAGGGTTCTTCCACCGCATCTTTCTCCGTTTGTTGACAATGAAGCAGAAGGGTATGTACCCGAGTATGCAGATACCATTAAAAGGCTCCAAGCAGCTGCGAGAAAAGAAATCCTTCCAATGCCAGGTGCGGAAATGGATGATCTTGATAATGCCCATTTACTTGCTGAAGGAATGATTGATAGGGCTGAAGCTAAAGAAGCTGCTGAAAGAAAACGGAAGGTTCGTTATTTGTTTTACAAATCTTTATACAATTTTCAGCGTCATATTCTTCTACTCATTGATGAGATTTTCGTTGTTTGCAGATGGCGAATGATGAAAAACAGTTCCATCAAGAACTGAAAATGGAAATGAAAGGGATGCAGCAGACGTCTAATACTACTGAGATTAAGAAGACTGGTGAAAAAGATGACGCGGATGATGCATCTCCAAAACAGCTTATCAATGATGATGAAGACATGGCCATGCTAACTGTGTCACGTAAAAAGAGGGGATTGTATAAATGCCATTCAGGTTAGTTTCCATTTATGTCACTAGTTAAATATCCGTTCTTTGTAAAGAAAAACATCCAAAAATTACCAAGTTCCATTGTCGACTGAACTAGTGTTTCCTTTACTTTTACAGATTAGCAATCAACGGAAGAAGGCAAACGTCGATACTCTCGAGAAGAGGAAGAAAAATCTCAAGAAAAACAAGGAAATGTCATCAGACTGAAGCTGATTTTTTCTGTCGGGTTGCTGCTACGTGTATGGGCGGTACTAAATTTTGTAGCTATCGGCTTTTTGATTCTGTTTCCGGATGTTCTAATCGGAATTATTCCCAGACTTTTTTATATTTTTTGTGACATACTGTTTTTGTTACAATATATGAAAAAGCGTCAAACTTGTTGCAATTACAATGTATGCGCCTACAAAGTTCTTTGTCTTAAGCTCTTTTGAGAAGCTTAATAGCGTATACAGTATGAAATCATACCGAATTCTAGAGTTGGGTGATTGCTTGTCAATCACTCGTTTTGATATATGACGCCTGTCGAGAATGAATGTGTGCATCATATTGGGGCTAAGCAAATGACCCGAACGGACCGGACCGACTGACCGAGACCGGACTGGACCGGACCGGACCGACAACATTCGGTCCGGTCCTCGGTCTCGGATTTTAGGCTAATTCGGTCCTCGGTCCGGTCCGGTTCGGACCACAAACTGACTAATTTGGCCTTGTTGGACCGGACCGACCGGGACCTCGGTCCGGTCTCGGTCTAAGATTTTTGCCGAAATCGGTCTCAGTCCGGTCTGGTTTTTAGACCGTGATGACCCAACATCATATAACAAAATGGGTCATTACCAAAGTAGTTAATTCACTCTGGTCACAACCACCAACTACCCAAAATTTTGAAACGCAAATTCAATGTTCTCACAATCACAACCATCCATTACACCCCATTTTAATCCAATGGTTCACCCCCTCATTGATAACCAAACCACACACAACAATTTCCTAATTTCAATTTCAGTTTCGCCGCGGGAGGTCCAGCACTGTATGCGGCAATCTGAATTAGGAAATAACTGAATATCAGGTTTGGCTTTAAATTAGATGAACTTCATGTGGCCTGACGAAGTTCATCTTCAGTTATTTCCAAATTTGGATTTCTTGCATATACTATTGGACATCCTTTGGTATCATCTTCTACAAGGAATATATGTAGGGATGTCTTTTTTTATTTTATTTTATTTTTTTATTATTTTTTTTAAAACATGCACATAGTATACTGAAATCAAACGGATTAGATGGCATTATATATACTTTTTCAAACAATTGAGCCTTCATCATGAGAATAAATAGGATAACACGATTCCAACTGTAGTTTATTGGCCGTTAGGTTATTGGCCGTTAGGTCGGTCAAACTGTCCATGTAGCTAAAGTCAAGCCAATTGTTCGAGTTCGCGTTCTCGTTCAGGACAGGACAGTATGGGACCTCTTGCTTAGGGCTTTGGAAGTACTTATTGTTTTGCTAACTTATACATGTTTTATGTTTCAGGTGAATCGGCTAGGTTGAGACAATGGGTTGAATCGTTTGATCAAGTTCCTCTAGATTGCAATTGTAGCATAACTAACGCCATGATTTACTCAAAAGTTTTCATGAGTCAAAAACATATTATATGCAAGAAATCTAGTTACGGATAACTAACGCCATGATTTACGTTAAAAAAAGGCTAATGCTAGTTACGGATGTAGTGAAAAGGATTAAATTTGCTCCGAAAGAGCTCGTTTATTGTTCAAGTTAGCTTTAAATTTGTTTCCTCTATGTGGTGTTGATTTATAGCACAACACACATGCACATATCGTCAGTTTTTTAGTACAATTAGAAAACAGGTTGACCGGGTAAAAATAAGTAATTTTTAGAACGGGTTGAAAGAGATTGAGTTAACCTACGCAATGTGATTAGTTAATTCATAAATTTAATATATCAAACAATTAATCGCGTATAGTAGCGACGATATATATTAGCATTAATTTGCGTATGCAATTTTTTTTTTTTGTATATATAGGTGTGCAGTAAGTGAGAGTCAAAAAAATTAGTGGTTTAAATTGTAATAAAATATTTAATATTTTGCATTTCTTTTCATAAATAAGACATTTTAGTCTAACCACATTATTCAATTTTTTAGTTTCTAGGTTTTAATCAAATGTGGTTTTTATTTATACCTAATATAAATGTTGCAAAAATCGTGAATCGGTAATGGGGCGGTCAACCACCCTGCAGCGATTAATCGATCAAGGTGGAATTAATCGGTGATTAATCGGATTGGTATTTCCTACGAGTTTTGGGTATTTCTGGAGACCAACTAAAGATCTAAACTGATTCCAAGCCTGCTATGTTTCCAAACCTCAATAAAAGGCTCCAATTCTGATTATGAGGCCCATTATGCGTTAAAAGTTAAATAAATGATCCCCAAATTAAGTAGAATCCCTAATTTTTTTTATAAGTTGACTGATTAGTCCGATTTTTGACCGATTTGACCGATTTTTGACTGATTAGTGGCCGATTATTTCCCAATCCGATTTTTTTCACCGATTTAAAAACCAACAAGGTATGAGGCTGGCTACCGATTAATCGGCCGCCTAAGCCGATTTTTGCAACATTGCCTAATATACTAGTATAGATGTAGATAATCATATATTTGAATTGTACAATTTTAAAGTTAGTTTTTTAAACGAAACAACACATATAAAATAATATATTGTGCATAATTTAATAAAGTTTATGTTTGTTTGTCTATGTTCATTTATGTTCGTTTAGCCCGAAATCTAGGTAGTGCTTCGTTGCTTAAATCTAGACAGATAACTTGACCCCTATTGGTGCAAGTGACACCTACCCAATTGGAACAATTTGTGACATCTTGGTTCCAAGAGACTAGTTTTGTTGAATGTGCATAACAGAACTCGAGATTGTATTTCAACTGGATCAAAATCAACTGTTGTTCAATTTGGCTTTGACCCGAAACCAACCTCATATTAACCGCAAACAAAACTAGGCAAAAGGGTATCAAGAGTACTTGAAAGCAGAGTAGGATTCTCATTGGGAACTAGTTTTTTAACAAACAGATAACGCTATGATTTATGAATCTAAGAGCCTATAAAATCAAAACCTTATCAAATTTATAATGCAAATTGCTATGTAATAAGTTTTGACATGGAAAAAATGGACTATGATTTTCATGAGATGTTAGAAGTTGGTTCATTGGGTCGCTAATTGACGACTTCTAAATCAGTGGGTCTTGATTTGGCTTCATTCAAATAGCATCATCAATTTGACGGAAACATTTTATTGTGTGGAAAATAGCAAAAAAAGATATTGCAAGGAAGATAACTAAATGCTAGTTGCATGTGCATGATAATGCTAGCTATTGACTTGACCATTTACTTTAAAGTGGTACCAAATTGCCTTGACTAGTTCTTAGCCTTGCAAATTAGCTTATCCAAAATATGAAAAACTATTAACCTCTTCAGAAAAACCTAGCCAAACTCCCTCTTATTTACCGTTCTACTCTATTACTATATAAAAATTTTGTTCACCTGTTTTGTTGGTACTATGATAGTGCATGCACATTAGAAAAGACATATTACCTCTGCAAAGATCACTTGCAGTTGTTTCTGTAGATACCTATTAGACGGGTTGGGTAATGGGTCGAAACGCGTAATTCTGGTACAGCTCAAAGCAGGTCTGTTTGGGTTGACCGTCTTTAAAAACAAATCCTGTAAATCATTATAACGATGATAAGCAATAATAATATTAAGACAATGTTAGTAGTCTTAAATCTCTATTTCTTACTACAAGAAGTTAGTTGCACAATGTTAAGGTAACCATAGTCCCTTCAATAGAATTTAGAGTAGACGTCAAAGTCAATAGTTTGTCTAATTGTGAATACTTGACTCGTAAATTCGACTCTATGAAATAAATATAAATAAAATACTTATCATGAGATCATAATTAAACAGATTTAGCAAATATAAGGTTTCAAATTTCATAGGCTCGACGGTTCATAAGCATCACCTGTGCATAAAATCCTAGCTCATAATGAAATCCCAAGTCTGCTTTCAGATATTATTGATACCCTTTTACCTGATCTTGTTTGGGGTAGGTACAATATTGGTTTCCGGCCAATGTCAAATAAACCACCAAACGATTTTGATCCAGTTAAAAAACGAACTGCAGTTCAATTCTTCACTTTCAACAAAGCTAGTGTCTTGGAAGCCAAATGCCACAGATTGCTGCTCGTGGGGAGGTGTTACATGCAGCATCGATGGTCAGGTTATTGGTCTAGACTTGAGAAACGAAAGGATATCAGGTGGAATCAATGATTCCAGTGTTATTTTTGGTCTAAAGAATCTTGAAAGCCTGAATCTTGCTGAAAATAACTTCAATTTCACAAAGATTTCTACAAGATTTGGAAGTCTTGCAAGTTTGTTGTATTTAAACTTGTCGAATTCGTGGTTTTCAGGCCAGATTCCGGAAGAACTCTCACAGCTGACAAGGCTGGAAGTTCTTGATCTCTCTTCAGTTTTCCCCACATATGATTACTCTAATCACGAAACTCGCTTACTGAAACTCAAAAACCCAAGTTTAGCCATGCTTGTTCGAAACCTCACACGGCTAAGGGGTCTTTATATGGATCGTGTGAACATGTCATCACATAAACTCAATTGGTGCCAGGGTTTATCATCCTTGCCTAATTTGGAAGTTTTAAGCTTGTCAAATTGTCAACTTTCAGGCCCTTTAGATGAGTCCCTTCAGAAGCTGCAATCACTTTCGGTAATTCGTCTGGCTTGGAACGATCTGAGTGCTCCAGTTCCGGATTTCTTTGCAAATTTCAAGAATCTGACAATATTGAATCTTGCTGGTTGCAACTTGATTGGAACATTTCCCAAAAAAGTCCTCCAGTTGCAAAAGTTGCAGAGTCTTGATTTATTTTCAAACACAAATCTTAACGGCTCTTTACCCGAGTTTCCTGTGAACAGAGATCTGCAGAGTTTAGTGATCAGCCATACAAACTTTTCCGGAGGGATACCAGAATCTATTGGAAATCTAAAGAATTTATCAAGAATTAAGCTGGAATGGAGTAATTTCAGCGGAGGAATACCGAAATCTAAGTTGCACGGGGACGGAAACGGGGACGGGGACGGGTACGGGTACGGGTACAGGGAAACGGCAACTTTCAAAATTTCAAGAAACGGATACGGCGAGGAAACGTCGATATGCTTTATAATATTTTAGTATATGACAAATTATTTTCCAACAAAAAATTACACAACATTCAAAAATCAAAATAGATATTATTCGTAATCATCAATTAAAAACTATAAAAGCTAAAAATCTAACTTAATTAGACTTGATTAATAATGAGGCTCAAAGTTAAAACATTATTTGTATTATTCAATATCAATTTTAATGTGCCACAAACTATATTGCAAGTTTATAAACCATATTTAATAAATTAAAAAGTACAAAATCAAATATAAAAGTCTAGGATGAGAAGGTAAAAATCAAGAAAAAGTACAACCTTTTTATATTCACTCTGCACCCTCACGTGACTCTTTCAAAACTAGCCAAAAGTTTGTCCTTTCACTTCTTCATCTTCTCCGATAAATCCTCCTTCATGTTCACCATTAAAAACAACTTTTTTTTCTTAAAAGCTTCAAGTTACCATAAGAAACGTGAATTTTTGGGCAAGAAACGTTTCCCAAACGTTTTCTAGATAAAGATGGAAGTACCCCAATTGAAGAAACGTTTTCAGTTTTTCCGGGGACGTTTTCCCGGCGTTTCCCGTTTCCGGGACGTTTCGGGTACGTGATACGGCATCCCGGCGGCGTTTCCGTGCATCCTAGACCGAAATCCATGGAAAACCTCACTCAATTGTCATACCTAGACTTGTCTTCAAACAAGTTTATTGGCGAAATCCCAGAATCTATTGAAAATCTTGATAAGTTATCCTGGATAAAACTGCAGAAGAACAATTTCACAGGACCTATACCTGAGTCCATGAAAAAACTCACTCAACTCTCCTATGTGGACTTGTCGTCGAATAAGTTTATCGGGAAAATCCCGTCATTTCGGCTTTGCAAGAATCTAACACACATCGACCTCTCAAATAATGGTTTATCGGGTATGATTCCTTTTGATTACTTTCAAGATCTTAATAATCTTGTTAAGGTTGATTTAGGATTCAACAGTTTCAATGGAAGCATACCTTCATCTTTGTTCTCTCTGCCAAATGTGCAAGAGATAGATCTTTCCAACAACAATTTTGATGGTCAGCTTCCACAGTTTTCAAACTCGTCCATACCATTATTGGAATGGCTTGATTTAAGACGTAACAAATTGAAAGGTGAAATTCCCAGGTCATTTTTTGAACTTGGAAAACTTAGTGGCCTCTTACTTTCATCAAACAACCTGAGTGGTGTAATTGAAACTAAAGATAACAACCTAACGTACCTTGATCTTTCGTATAACAAGTTTTTAGACATAACAAGCTCTATCTTGTCTCACCTTCCAAAGTTTAGCCACTTGTTTTTGGTGTCGTGCAATCTCCAAAAGTTCCCTGATCTACGAAACAACTCAAATATAGAAGAGCTTGATCTTTCAGACAACAAAATTCAAGGAGAAATACCAAATTGGGAATGGAGGACTGTTGGACCTGAACCTTTCTCATAACAACCTAACTTCCCTCCAAGAGCCCTACAATTTTCCTGAATTTTGGGTGATTGACTTGCATTCCAATCGTCTTAGGGGGGCGATTCCGATACCGCCACAAAGCGCTCACTTCATCGACTATTCAGACAATCTTTTCAACTCGTCACTCTCAGAAAGCATTGGGAGATACCTCGCCTCTGCCTATTTCTTCTCGGTTTCTAACAATTTGCTTACTGGGACGATCCCTGACACCTTATGCAATGCTACCAACCTTGAGGTCCTTGATTTGTCAAACAATCGTTTATATGGTACAATACCACAGTGTTTGATTGAATTAAGTGGCAAGCGTGTACACAATTGGTTATATGAAAGAGATTTTCATTACAGTCTTGAGGTACTAAATTTGGGAAACAACCGTCTCAGTGGTCAAATAGAGGGAGCATTTTTAAGCAGCTGCAGCTTGAACACTCTAGACCTGCATGGAAACTCTTTGGAAGGGAAGATTCCACGATCTATAGTCAACTGCAGCATGCTACAAGTGTTAAACCTTGGGAACAACAAGATAAATGACACTTATCCATGTTCTTTGACCAACTTGTATGTTCTTGTTCTCCGATCAAACAGGTTCCATGGATCCGTTCATTGCGGTGAAGGCCGTCACAACTGGTCAAATCTTCGTATTTTAGACATAGCTCACAATAATTTTAATGGTGTGGTCCCTCCAGAATTTTTCAGTCAATGGAGAGCTATGATGACTGTTGAGAATAGAACTAGTACGAAGCAACTCAGCTATGCGGCATTTGGTGGTGTTTACTATCAAGATACAGTTACAGTCACAGTCAAAGGATTAGAGTTGGAGCTAGTTAAAATCTTGACAGTCTTCACAACCATTGATATATCATGTAACCGTTTTTCAGGGGTGATACCAGAAACAATTGGTCAACTCAAAGCACTGTGTTTTTCAACGTGTCACATAATGAGTTCACAGGCTCGATCCCTCAATCTATGGGTAATTTGAGTCAGCTGGAATCATTAGATATGTCGCGGAACAAATTAACTGGAAACATCCCATCTTCATTCACGAGCCTTAATTTCCTTTCTACTTTAAATTTGTCATACAATCAATTGGAAGGCAGAATTCCAGTCAGCACCCAACTTCAGAGCTTCGAGAAGTATTCGTATATAGGAAACAAGGATTTGTGTGGACCTCCATTGATCAGAACCTGCGGTAGTTCAGCTGTACCCGTGCCATCATCTTCGCCAAATTCTGACACATCTGGTGATGGGAATGATTGGATGACCATTTTCTACGGAATGGGAGCTGGAGCAGGGTCATTAATTGTTGTAGCGGTTTTGTATACTCTATACAAGGCTAGTACTTCTAGTACAACTAGACAAACAAGATCTGTTTAGCTCGGGCTATTACTGTCAATGTCAATGATTTCCTTTCCTGTATGTTTCAATTTGTTTAGAGAGTCATAATGTAAGGTCTTGAAGCAATAAATAGCAAAAGAATATTAACGGGGTGTTTTAATTTCGGGTACATGAGCTTAATTCGTTTGGCATACTTTCACTAAGCTCATTTTTCAGCTTTTATTTATTTATTTATTTACTTTTGAGCTTAATATGACTAAAGAGTTTAAGTAATCACTTCACCATGTTACTATTATGGTAAACGTATAAGGTTTTTCTTATTATCTGGGAAGGGCGAGTCTTTGACTAAGATGTACATGGCCTCACCGAAGTATCCTTGTGACCGTGACCATTTCCGAACCCTTCCCTGGCAACCCCGAAGATGCGTACCAAGTGAGGTTTAAACGTGAGACCGCTCGTTAGTACATTATATGCCTAACCGCCTGTTCATGTTATGCTTGAGCTACATCAGAAATGAATACGAACTACAAAATACAGCTACATTGTTACATTATATGCCTAACCGCTTGTTCATATTCACAACTGCATTTCACTTGGTTTAAGAAACAGTTAAGATACGATATTTGATATTTAATGATAATGAAAATGAAAATCAACATGTCAATTGCAATTCGATTGGATGAAGCTTGTTCATGGTGACGTAATCATTGATTGTCATTTTGTAAAGAGTAAACTACACGGGTCGTCCTTGTTGGTTTACCCAATAATGCATCTTTAGTTCCTAAATTTGAAAAATAATAACACTAGCAGTCCCTAGACTTTGGAAAAGTTCATATCATCAGCAGTCCCCCAACTTTGATAAGAATAACACGAGTAGTCCTTATATCAACATGTCGTGTTCATGGGTGCTTGTGGTGACGTAATCAGGAATAAAGGATGGTACAAAACATATGGTTATAAAACTCAATCTTGACTTCATTTTCAAAAGAGTAAATTACACGGGCCTTTTTTTCCTACGCTCAATCTTGACTTCATTTTCAAAAGAGTAAACTACACGGGTCTTCTTTTTCCAACGCTCAATCTTGATTTCATTTTCAAAAGAGTAAACTACACGGGCCTTTTTTTCCAACGCTCAATCTTGACTTCTCAAAAGAGTAAACTACACGGGCCTTTTTTTTCCAACGCTCAATCTTGACTTCATTTTCAAAAGAGTAAACTACACGGGCCTTTTTTTTTTCAACGCTCAATCTTGATTTCATTTTCAAAAGAGTAAACTACACGGGCCTTTTTTTCCAACGCTCAATCTTGACTTCTCAAAAGAGTAAACTACACGGGCCTTTTTTTTTCCAACGCTCAATCTTGACTTCATTTTCAAAAGAGTAAACTACATGGGCCTTTTTTTTTCCAACGCTCAATCTTGATTTCATTTTCAAAAGAGTAAACTACACGGGCCTTTTTTTCCAACGCTCAATCTTGACTTCAAAAGAGTAAACTACACGGGCCTTTTTTTAGAGTAAACTACATGGGCCTTTCTTTCCAACGCTCAATCTTGATTTCATTTTCAAAAGAGTAAACTACATGGGCCTTTTTTTCCAACGCTCAATCTTGACTTCATTTTCAAAAGATTAAACTACACGGGCCTTTTTTTCCAATGCTCAATCTTGATTTCATTTTCCAACGCTCAATCTTGATTTCATTTTCAAAAGAGTAAACTACACGGGACTTTTTTTTCCAACGCTCAATCTTGATTTCATTTTCAAAAGAGTAAACTACACGGGCCTTTTTTTAGAGTAAACTACATGGGCCTTTTTTTCCAACGCTCAATCTTGACTTCATTTTCAAAAGAGTAAACTACACGGGCCTTTTTTTCCAACGCTCAATCTTGATTTCATTTTCAAAAGAGTAAACTAGGCGGCGACTAAGCGACTTTTTAAGCCTTTTTTTTCAACACTGATATTTTTATACTCCCTCCGTCCCATATTAAATGTCCACTTTGAATTTTCAAAGTCTTTTTTCATTTACTTTGACTATAAATATTTATCTTTGTGTTATATAATACTTGATACAAAATATATGAATGAATTGGGTTCTAAACGTATTTTTCGTTGACATAATTTTTAGCAAGTATTATATAATACAAATAAAAATATTTACGGTCAAAGTTGAATAAAAAAAACTCCAAAAGTCAAAAGTGGACATTTAATAAGGGACGGAGGGAGTAATATTTTAAAGAGTAAATTACACTGTTCGCCCTTGTGGTTTGCGTTGACTAGAGCCGTTAGTCCTTTGACCAGAAAAGTTGCACCGTTCGTCCTTAAGTGGCAAACGTTATGCGCCATTTGTCCCTCTCTCTAACGGCATTTACTAACGCTCGTTAACTGCTCCCATGAAATACCCACGTGAGGGTATATCCGTCTTTTTGTCCTCCCAAAAATTATTAACAACTCACCTACACCTCAACCAACCACCTTCTTTATATCTTTTAATCATCTTCACCACCACCACCACTGTCTCTCTTCGGTTTATAAAATCCGGACATTACTACCCAGGACGTTTTTGCAAATCAAACTCACACACACATAAAAAAAATCACATCTTCTAACAAATTAAACTCATAACCACATCACCATTTCAAATCAAACTCATACACATCTTCTAATCATCATCAAACTACATCTCCATGACAATACTCTTTTGTTCCTTCTTTTCAACCAAACAAACCACCATTATCTTTTTGTCACAAGAACAATTTTTTTAAAACCCTCGCATGAACTCAGATTACGAAACCCAAATGAAAATGGATTCGATTAATGATCTTATAACATTCCCAAGTAAGTTTTTATTTGTTGTTTTTGATAGATCGATGATGGGTTTGTTAGATCTTTAAGGATTTTTAATATTTTCTAATAACCTGAGATCTTGTTTTTTTAATGTTTGAAGTCTTGTTTTGATCTAGGATGAAGTTCTATTCGATTGTATGTTTAAAAGTCTGTATTGATTTTCAAATGAGAAATCTGAGACGTTTGTTATTTGATTTGTTTACTTAAAATGAAAAAGTCAAACCACAAAGACAAAAACTAAAACAAAAATGTTTAGTGGTGGTAATTACAGAGGCGGCGTTATGTGTGGATGGTGATAGCATTGTGACAGATCTCGGTGGTGGTGTTGATATTTGAACGTGGATAGATTTGGTTGCGGCTATGCTAAACAAAATTTTTTATGAGTTCTAAAGGTGTGATTCCTGGTTTGATAAGATATGGGAAGAAGAAAATCACAAGAATAATTTTAATTTGTTGTTTTTTTGGTATGCAAATCTTTGTTGTTTTGGGTATGCAAATGGTTGCAGTTGGCATGATTTTATTTGGTGATAATTTACTAGCATATAAGTGATTTGATGTATTTGTTATTGGAAGTGATTTTCAGCTGTCAATTTCCATAGATCTTTAATTTGTTGTTGAAAGTGATTTTATTTCTGAATTTGGTCAAGACAAACATGTGTGTGAATGTGTGATGGTGAATGATTATTGGGTGTTGATAGTTGGAGATAAAAGGAAAAAGATGAAGTTAAAAATAAAGGTGAAAATAATAAAATACCCTCACATGGACTGACTTAACGAGAGTTAGTGGGCCCCGTTAGAGAGAAGGACAAACGGCGCGTAACGTTTGTCACTTAAGGACTAATGGTGCAACTTTTTTGGCCAAGGGACTAACGGCTGCAGTCAACGCAAACCATAAGGACGAACGGTGTAATTTACTCTATTTTAAATAATATTTTTATATTATTTCAATAAGATTTTTATATTATATTTATAATATTATTTTAGTATTATTTTTATAACATTTTTATAAATTTTATAATTTTTTATAATATTTTTGTAACATTTTTAAATTAGTTTATTTTATTGAAATAAATAATTTAGAACCACTTATATATTAAGTGAATATATAAGCATTTCTTATTTACGACATCATTTTTACAAGGTTTCAAATACACTTTCAAGGAACGTTGACAAGTATAATCAAACAAATAACATATTTATTTATATATACATTTATGAATTTATATATATATATATATATATATATATATATATATATATATATATATATATATATATATATATATGGGGACTTTATTTTGGAACCCTGTTAAGTGCAAAAACTGCGATAACCCCTTATGTACTCCTAGTAATGCATGTTGTGCAACATATCAATTCAACATAACATTTTTGAATTATTAAACCTTTTTATTTAATCCAAAAGGGTATAATAAAGTCAATTTTATATTATTTTTGATTTTTTAAAATAAATAAATCCTATTTTTTAAAAACATAATTTTTTTTTCATTTTTTCAGAACATGCATGTTTTAAAACTGATTTAGTGCATATGTGTTTTTATGAATTAATTTTATTATTTTAGTTTTTGGAATAGTTTTTTCGACATACATGTTTTTCATAGTGAAGTGCATATATGTTTTCTAGATAAGTAAGTTTATATGAAACCAAGAACATACATTTTAAATAAAAAATCCAATATCGATTGATATACAACTAAATACAAATTTCTAAGAAGCAGAAATACATGAATCTAATTGATATATATACGTGTGTATAAGTAATATTTAACGCAAACAAATATATGTGCACACTCCTTGTTATCAACAATTTTAGAAGTCGGACATATATGCACACTCGTAGTTGTCAAAGTTCAGAAGTTGGACATATGTGCACGCTCCTTTTCAATGTTTCAGAAAACGGACAAATGTGCACACTCGTTGTCATCATTCTTTTAATTCAGCTACATCTGATACAAAGAAAAGTATAAAAATTAGGAAAAATAAACGCAAACTAATATACACACGTATAAACACATGTATTAGGGCCTAAATTTAATTTTTTTTATTTATGTTTTTGGAATAATATTTTTACAATTTATGTTTTTTTCAAATAGTAAAGTGCCTATGTGTTTTCTAAATAATGTAAATTTATCAGAAAGCAAGAACATACATGTTAAATGCAAAATAAAGAAGCTATAACCATTAAATTAAAATTATTTGTATAACCACGTTAAAAACATACATGTTAAACCAATAACATACATGTTAAATATATGTTAAACCAAGAACATATATGTTAAACATACTTACATCTTAGCATGTTTAGATACTACAGTATCCTATTATGGCTTATGCCTAGCAAGTTTACACAATCATTATAGCAATATATGCGCCTTATCAAGTAGTCATGTCTTGTGAATGCCTTGTAGCAAACATGTTTCCTGACTCATTATTGGGGTCTGATTCTTGTATCTTGATTTTTCTTACATGTGTAGAAAGAAATTCATCATTAATTTTAGTACCTCGTGAAAGCCTTAAAGCAAAAAATGATCCCAACTGGTTCACATATAAATATTCGGGTTAATATACAAAAAAGTTACTAAACTTTCAAAAACATTTTTCCTAAGTCACTAATGTTTATCTTCTGTCATCTAGGTTACTATACTTCACGGGTTTTACACATAGGTTACTAAACCTTTTTATATGTGCCAACCTAGTCACTACATGGAAGGGCAACCGGTTGTGGCACATTTGTTACTAAATTTATACAAACAAGTCACTAAACTTTGTGAAAAATTTGTCCTAAGTCACTAACATTTCATTTCTGTCATCTAAGGTACTCAACTACACGAGTTGTTAAATATGTTACCGAACCTTTAAAATATGTTTTCATCCGTTATTATACGTTTTTGTCCGTTCTTATACGTTTTATACACATTTTATAAGTTTTTATTCGTTTTCATCCATTTTATACATTTTCATACGTTTTTATCCGTTTTTATACGTTTTTGTCCATTTTTGTCCCATTTTTTACGTCCGTTTTTATATGTTTTTATGTTTTCATCCGTTTTTTTACGTTTTTGTCCGTTTTTATATGGTTCTGTACATTTTTTATACGTTTTTATTCGTTTTCATACGTTTTTATTTGTTTTCGTCCGTTCTTATACGTTTTCGTCTGTTTTTTTACGTTTCCGTCCATTTTTCTTATGTTTTTTTCCCGTTTTTCTATGTTTCATTCGTTTTCGTCCCTTTTTTATGTTTGACAACATAAGAAAATATGCGAAAACGTAAGAAAATTTGACGAAAATGTAAGAAAAACGGACGAAAACATATAAAAACGGATGAAAATGAATAAAAACGGATGAAAACGAATAAAAACGTATAAAAGTGTATAAAACCATATAAAAACGGACAAAAACGTATAAAAACATATGAAAACATAAAAACGTATAAAAACGGACGTAAAAAATGGGACAAAAAAGCACGAAAATGTATAAAAAAGGACAAAAACGTAAAAAACAAACAAAAACATATAAAAACAAATGAAAATTAATAAAAATGTATAAAAGGTGTATAAAATCGTATAAAACGTATAATTTTAAAGGTTCATTAACATGTGCCACAACTCGTGAAGTTTAGTACCTTAGATGACAGGAATGAAACATTAGTGACTTAGGACAAATTTTTCGCAAATTTAGTACCTTAGATAACATGTGCCACAACTCGGTGTGTATACACGTCAGCTTCTTAACCGGTAACAATAGGTTGTCTCACTATTGGTATCCAAGATAACCGGTTACGTGAAGTATAGTAACCTAGATGACAGAAGATAAACATTAGTGACTTAGGACAAAGTTTTTTGAAAGTTTAGTAACTTTTTTTTATATTAACCCTAAATATTCCTATAGAATTTAGTTTAAGACTAAACCGATAAAATTCTAATTAACAGCAGTTAATGCAATAATACCAAAAACGATATATATAGTCATAATACCATTTTCCATATATTAGTACCATGTTTATTTATTAAGTTTCATTTCATTTCAAGTCTTATTTTACACCAATTAGTAGATAATTTAGTGCAAAATCCTAAAATAAATATAAAAAAACTGAAATAAGAAGACTGACTTGTCATTAGGGACTTGAATAGGTCCAAAAGTATCACGTTCCTCTCTAAACCCCCTAGTATCATGTAACAGCTGATCCACGACGATACGCTCCAACCATCGCCATTATTATTGAATTAAACCTGATGATCATCATTCGTTGCGAAACAAAATATATAAATAACTCATTTAAAAATTACTATGAAATTAGAAAGAATATAAAATAAAAATAACTCATTCGTTGCACCACGTCTATATTTCCCTGATGTTGAGCTCCACTATAAGAACCCAAACCACTGTTAAAATAACCACTGCTATTGTCATGGCTGCAGAAGAACCCAAACCAGTTTTTGCAACTTCCGGCTTGGAATTTGCTCCATTTGAAATTCCAGAGTTGAAAGTAATTGAAGTAAAGGGT
This sequence comes from Chrysanthemum seticuspe, assembly GCA_019973895.1. Lineage (NCBI taxonomy): Eukaryota > Viridiplantae > Streptophyta > Magnoliopsida > Asterales > Asteraceae > Chrysanthemum > Chrysanthemum seticuspe. The sequence goes on from BPTQ01000009.1 coordinate 335,974,961, forward strand.
GGAAGGGATGCTAATGGTTCTGGGGTTAATGGGAGTCCACGTGCTTCAATCTGTAGAGTAAAAGGGAATATAAAACGATTTAACAGATATCATAGATGTCTTGTTGATAACAGAAGTTATGTTGTGAAAAGGGAGGAGCACCTCATTATGATAGGAATAGAAGTCATTGCGACCCAAAATTGTGATATCAAACCTGTATAACTAATAGCGTATTGGATATCTAATAGTGAAGATAAATTTCTCTATGCATATAAACACAAAAAACACCAAAACTTACCATGCAAAAGCAGTTTCTGCAGTAACTCCTTCGTGTCGTTACCTAATGTTGCATATGCTGCTGCAACAGCATATTGCACCGCATATTCCACAAAAGGTTTTCTTGAGTCACTAAAGAAACATAACACAAATGTTGTTAGTGATTTATTAGAGCAAGCAATATGATTTCTAAACTCAACTTCCAAAGGTGAAATATGCATAATGATACTTGCTTCGAAGTACACTGAAGAGTGAAGTGCTTCAGTGACATTTTGTATATAGTTTCTTGGCCCATTTGAGGAGACGTTAACTTGAGATCGGTCCAAGACTGAAAGGTGACACAAGGAGGATAAGTACAAATGTACATCATGGTTATATAATAGATTTGCAAATGTTTACATGTCCACCTTGACTTTGCGAAAACGTAATTTCACTAATGGAAGATACACATATTCGCTACCCAGAAAGTAAAAGAAATGGCACAACACATCAGTTATCGATATCAGTTGGATCTATACCACATAGAACTTTACAACTATTAAACTACAGCAAAAATATATTTCACAAACATGCCACACAACTATATCCATCCGTATATCATACTAATGAACACGTCAAACAAAAATGTTAAATGACAAAAACAGATACTTGACACAAATAATTGACACCAGGCTGTAACAAACCGAGTACATCAGCTTATCTCAGTGCTATTAATTAGTGCAACCTCTTTCATTACATAATGAAGACAAGAAACATGGGTGGACCAACCAGGAAGTACGTACTTATTTCACTAAGCAATTTGAAACATGCTTATTTCAATAAAACCCATTAGATAAATTTGATTAGATTTATAAATCAGATAAAACTCTTTTGGGTTTTATAGCAACTTTTTGACAAAATAAGTCAATGCAAGCACCTTGTAACTGCTTATTTATAAGCAATCCCTTAAATCCTAAATCACTGATGATGTGATCTGATCCCTTAAATCAGTAGATTATCCATATTTAACTCATTTAAAAATTACTATGAAATTAGAAAGAATATATAAATTTATAAAGATGGGAATAGTACCAGAATGAAGGCAATCAATTGTTCGTAGCCCCAGATGGCTGACTCACTGCTGCGCCTAGGTAAAGCAAGATCGCCATCATCATCTAAACTAACTTCCTGATTGCGTTTTGAATCACTAGAAAGATGATGAGCGATGTTTTTTTGACTGAAAAACAGATCTAGAGGGAGGCGGATGAGAGGGTTTGTGGGGGGTGGTTATTAGGTTTTGGAGAAGATGATCTGGATAATAAGCTTTGGCATGATTTTAGCAAACATTTGAATTATCAGTTAAAGATCTGTAGATGTTAATTTACCTTAATGCCCCTATGAATTAAGTATATTAATTTAAAAAAAAAAATACTTTACTAAATTATGATTCTTCAATGAGAGTTCTCGCAGTTCCCACACTTAACAAGGTTCTCAAAATAAAGATACACTATATATATATATATATATATAAAAAAAAACCAAAAACTATAGACATGTTCATATAAAAAATAAAAAAATAACTTTTAATTAATACAAAAAAAAATCTAAAAATAAAAATCAGATGACATCAACACCAATGAAATCACCAATCAACAAAGAATCCACAAAACTTTTATGCATATACTATTATATAAAACCCACATCTGAGTTCCAGAAATCAAAGCAATCGAAACAAGGATTTGTAGATTAATATAAACAACACACATACCTGTAATCTTCTAATGATTAGGATGATTGCAAAAAAAAAAAAAAAAACATAATAATAAAAAAAGTGATGGAGGGCCAGGTTATAATAAGTTACGGTATAAGTGGAGGCTATGATTTTTATTTAACCTAATTATGGGTAGACGGTTTTGGATTTAGGATGCTATTTTTATGGAACATCAAAATATCTAATTTGCCCTTTTCTTCTAAAATAAGTTACAGATATTTACATAAATGCCATCTTGCATTGACATGATATACACTATGCATAATTAGGAGTACAAAGGTGGTTCTCGCAGTTCTCGCAATTTATTTGGTTCTCACAATAACTCTACACTATATATATATATATATATATATATATATATATATATATATATATATATATACTAGGCGAGTACCCGTGCCTAGCGGCATCGGTTTCTAGCGGCAGCGGTTTCTAGCCGAGTGTCCGCGCGTAGCGGCAACGGTGTCTAGCAGAGTAGCCATGTCTTGTGGCAGTGGTATCTAGCAGAGTACCCACGCCTAGCGGCAGCGGTGTTTAGTTTTCGACAAAATTCATGCGGCGAATAATTTTTTTTTCAAAAAATTGTATATGTATCGCTCGGGAATCCTTTTCGAAGAGCACTTTTTCTGAAGGCATGATTGCACAACAACGACAATAGATTATTGTGTTTTTATGAAGGTATAGGGGTGGCGACGATTATTTACCGGCAAACATCTTATTCAACATGTAATTTTTTTTATAGATTGTTGTGGTTTATGGTACTTTTATTTATTTATCTACTTATTTATTTATTAATATTATTTTTGTTGACTAAATTGGCATTCGATTATTGTGTTTTTCTGAAGCTATAGTGGTGGCGACGATTAACGATATACGATATTGTGGTAAGTGTTTTGTATAACATTCAAAATAAAACGTGAAAAAGGATGAAAATGTAATTACAAACTGTTGTAACATGTGAAAATGTAATTACAAACTGTTGTAACATGGTATCTAGCAGAGTACTCGCGCCTAGCGGCAGCTGTTTCTAGTTTCGATCAATTTTCGACGGCGACTAATTTTTTCGACATGTTGTTTTGTAGCAGATTTTTTTGTAGCTAAGGGAATCATTTTCCGGTAATATTGTTTTGTAGCAGATTTTTCAACAAAATTTGGTAGCGTCGATTTATGCGTGTGACTTATCATTCAATCAAATTTCAGCAGCTGCTAATTCGTTGTGGCTAATAATTTGCTCCAAAAAAACTGTACTTGTTGCTTTATTAATTTTTTACAAACCATTTTTCAGACGAAATAGTTGCATGGTGGTAGTAATTTATATGTAAGAAGAGAGCAAGGTGCAATATGATTATGGCATGTCATAGGATTTTTTTTGGTACTCATAGCACCACCAAACTGCACACGTTATCTATCCTATGGCCATCCACATCACATTGTCGGGTATTTATTTTTCTTTTCTGTGAGTGAATTGTGTTAAGCATCTACAATGGGAGATGATTTGCACACTCCCAAATATGATTGGGACACTTAAATTATGAGTGTTTAGACATTTATACCCTTATATTATTTTTAGTTATGTTTATCCTGTAAGGGTATAATTGTCCAAACACTCATATTTTGAGTGTCCCAATCAATATTGAAAGTGTACAAATCACCTCCCATCTACAATGCATCAAGTTTTTAGAAAACATTTGATGCATTTAATGCATAATACATTTAATAATTAAATCTTAAAAAAAAAACTTAAGATTCACCAAGTCTTTGATGAAAATTCAAATTCTTTTTAAAATTTTGAATTCAAGAAAATTCAAATTCTTTTTGATATTTTGAATTTCCCTAGGTTTTGAATTTGTCACATACTGTACCTCATATTCAAGGTTGTAAAGGTATTTGCCTAGCAAGTCACGTCAATTCACTCTACCCTATTTCATACTATTCACATGTCCTTTTGCTTTAGCCAAAACGAGCTGGTGCACCCGCGCGTTGCCGCGGCATGTTTTTGTTGACTGGGATATATAAAAATGCTGCACATAGCAGTGTTGTCGATTGAACCATTACCACTCGTGAACATTGCCACAAACCATCCAGTGCATAATGTTACATTACAAAGAAGTCGCCATGATATATGTTTATAATAATGATAAATAAAATTTATACATACAATGAAACAATAATGAATTGGAAGATACCATAAAAGATGCTGGAACTGTTCCTTTATAACATGATATAAAGGCTACGTAATAATGTCTTCCATGCTAATTAACATCTGTTCAAGAAATCCATTTTCCCTACTTCCAAATAATCTGATCCAGTTTTAGAAGTGAATGAGTAACAAACCTCTGCTCCAAGCAGCTCCATTCTGAACACGTTAAGTGCCCGTCTTTCCATATCATTAGCACCCATATAAAAAATACATTTCAACCTGAATCGCGCACATACACTTGCAGTTGTAACTCCATGCTGACCAGCTCCGGTTGAGGCAATGATACGTTCTTGACCCAACTTGTTAGCCAGCAAACCTTGTGCAACGACATTGTTGATCTTATGCGCACCCGTATGGTGAAGATCTTCCGTCTTAAGGTAGATTTCTGGCCCTTCATTGCTGGGACGTTTATAATATTCTGTCAGTCTTTCAGCAAAGTACAGGGGACTTTGTTTACCAAGGTAGTCTTTCAATATGGAACTTAACTCCTTCTGCACTTGCATCATTTATACTAAAATTATTGCAACATACTTGAAACATATCAATATAACATGGAAACTAAGACATCATTCAGAAAAGCTGAACTGAAAAGGCAGGACTCCCTAGCAATTAGCATTAAAAATGTCACAGGATGAGACAATTTCGACTGAGTCGATCAGGTTCCATTTGATCTCTATGGGTCAATGGATATAATTGCGAAAAATAGCAACATACTTTACACTGTAATCCATAAAAACAGCAGAATTTGAAATTTTTACAAAAAGCGCATACTTTCATTTTCTTTAAAAAATCATACCAACACACTCCCAATTGTATCACCTCATAGTTATGAACTTATGATTGGTAAAAATGAATATATCCGTTTTATTTATGAAAATTTGAATATGCATTGGTATTATTGATTTATTGGAAGGTGAAAGCATATTGGTAAACCCATAATTGAATCACTAATCCTTCACAACTATTCTACAAACATAAATTATGGCCTTATTAACAACTGTTATGAAGAAAAGTCCTTACATAAACTTTCTCAAACTCATGCTTGCGCTTCCATCATTTTGTCCATCTCAGCTCAGTTTCAAGTTATCTGTACTTAAGAGACACGCGTGCACCTGCATACACATACAATTTTCTAAGATGACCATAAACATTTTATGTACGTTATATGAGGGAAACCTTTGAATACAATTGATAAGTTTGCTGAAAAGTCCATACATGTATTATATGACGTACATGTATTAAACTTCCAGTAGTATCAATTGAAAGGGACTGTTTCGCCTTTGCAATCATGGTGTGCATGTGTGGCATTCCAATTAACAATGAACTAACCACGAACACTTATTCATACCTTTTCCTTCACTATGCTTCTGAAAAGGTGTCCACTTCCATCCTTACACCTTCTTTCTTCTTCCTAATTTCCCAAGTTGACTAATCCTTCATCTACTATTGCAAGCGTTGACCCGCGTTCCGGCCTGTTTAGAAACAAATTGAATGGCTTTTCAACATTCACCTTCACAGCAAACAAAAAATTTAGCATACAATGTTTAACAAAAACTATCTTTTTTTAACAAATATTTAAAACGTCAGAACCTTTAGTGGGCATCAAGGATTGCTTATTCCTTATGCATTTGCCACACGACTGCTCCCCCAGCACTCTGCATCCCCTTGTAGAATCGAACATATCTGAAACATCATAATATTGTATTAACTAACATATACAAAAACGAAATAAGGGGGCATTTGGAATTGCTTATTATTAAAATTGCTAATTTCCATCAGCAGTTCTGAAATTCACTCTACCCTATTGCACTTTCTACAAAAAAAAGTAACTTGCAGTTTAATAAAGCATATTGTCTCTTGTGCCCATGTGATGATAATAGTCTGTATTTTTGAGTACTTGAGTCTATTTGACAAAGACCTCTCGCAAAAAAAAGTAACATCATTAGCCTCATATCTAACGTAAAAAATGTTCAAATGAAACATTATAACCAAAAGAATCAACAAACTCAAAACACGGCATTATAACCAAAATTTACATTAACAAAAATTTATAAAAAAAATCTTCAGCCTACCTATAACAGTTTACGTTGATGACAATTACTTCCGACGGAGGCTACGACAGATCTGGTGGCGAAGACATATCTACAAAAAGGTAAATATGTTAGGACAACTTAAATCTAAAAAAAGATATCTAGCAATATAAAAACCTTTTAAAGCTTGAAAATATATAAATTTATATTAAAAGTATAAAAAACCTTTCAAAGTATTTCAAATTTATAAAAAGTATATAAAAAACCATAAAGTTTATTATTAAAAAATTCACACAATAATTTTTTTTTTTTAAATTATACAATAACCATTATAACAAATATTAACAACAATTTTAAGAATGAAACATACTAATTTCGGCGATTGAAACGATTTACGGCGGCTGCAGAAAACTTTCCGGCGACAGCGGCGGCGGCGGTCACTCTTTCCGGCGAGAAAACAACGGCTGCAGCAGTAGCAATCGGTGGCACTAACAAAAAGTATACCAAAAATGTTAATATACATATCTTTATAAAAAAAATTATAGATCCACAATAAAATCTATAGATCTACAAAAAAAAACTTTCAAAACTTTATTAATATACGTAGATCTATTAAAAAAAACGCAAAAAAATACCTCAACTTAAAAAACCCTTTTGAGTCTTAGTGGTTCCGGCAGCGGCATAACACAGTGGTGGCGTCAATTTCTGTGGTGGTGGTGGTGTTTGTGTGGTGTGAAAGAGATGAGATTTTTTCTGTGTATGTGTTTTTTTGTAGAGTGTGAGTTGTGTGTTTGTGTGCGACAACAGTTATTGGTTCCATCAGATCCATATCTATCAAAATATTAGCAACAAATTAAAAAAAAAAAAAATCTTACCGGTGTCACCACTGCCAGATCCACAAGCAACTTTATAGATCTACAAAATAGAATTATATTAAAAAATATTGCGTCAGATCCATAAAAAAATGAATACTTCAAAAGCATATACATCTATAATAAAAAGAACCTTCAAAACACGAAAAAAAGCATAAATCTTCACATACAAAAAAACTCAAAACCTGAAAAACTGTTGGAGATGTAGGGTGGTGGCGGGTGTCAGTGGTGGTACGCCTCGGTGGTGAGTGGCTCGGTCATGGTTGATCCGTCGGTGGTGAGGTTGATGGATGATAGTGTTTTATTTTTGTTTTGGTGTAGTGAGAGACTGAGAGGGTTTTAGTAGGTGAGAGATGAGAAAGTAAGATGAGAGTATTGAGAGATTATAGTGTTTTTTTTGTTCGTTTTTTTAAAAGTAAATGGGATGGGAAGATGAGGATGTGTGGTAGGTTTATAAGGTTTTGTTGGTTTGGTAATTTTTTAGGATTGGATGTTGGTTTGGTGTGTGTAAATTTAGGCTCGGACGAAGGGTCGGATGGCTGAATCTTAAAATTGAGGCTCGGAGTTAGGATGGGAATATTCATGCTTTATAAGTAGTATAGATATATATATATATTTGTCAGTGTAGCGACGCGGGAGGTTATTGTAGCTAGAACTGTTTATCTACTCACAATTCACCATAGATAGAATAGTTTATTATTATTTTTTGCTACTGTAGCGACTCACCGATGTACTGTAGAAACTCACACGGTTGTTGTTATATTTATATAAAATATACATATATATAGATACTAGTATATTTTTTGAGTAAAGTCCAAAATACATTCCTGTGGTTTGTCCCGTGTCTCGCTTTACATCCTCGTGGTTTTTTGGCACAAAACCATCCCTCCGTTAGTAAAGTCAGTCAACGAGCGGAAGGGAAGGCGTGAATCCTCGATCCTAGTGTGACAACTGGCAATTTAAGGAGTCTATTTTAGGTAACCGCATTACGTTAAATTAAACTGAGATTTGCCTTTATCACTATTTTAATAAACCGTGACTTGATTTTATATCGTCGATTGGTTTTTACGGTTTATTTCATTATTAAATGAGTTATCGTATGCGTTTTAACTCTATTTGGTAGGCACTATTCGATTCGGCACTAGAAAAGCCTAAAAAAAGAGTTATTGTAACTTTTAGACCGTAACTCGAAAATTGACAAATAAATAGTCAAAACTCGTGGAAAAACGTAAGTAACGATGTTGGAAAGTTAAATAAATGTTGTGGGACACTCGGAGGACGATATGTGAGCTCGGGAATGTGTAAACGAGATAGATACGAAAAGTTTCAACTCGAACCCTCCTCTTTTTGCTTGACCGCCCCCCCCCCCCCCAAATAATTATTTTTCAAGTCCCTAGCTCCTAGTATATAATCCCCACTCAAGCCTCATTTCACCTCATTTGTTTCTCTCTCTAGAAAACACACACACCACTTTAACTCTCTGCCTTTCTCTCTCTACAAGAAATAAACCCTAACCCTAATAACACCTTAGTGGCCGCCGCCCACTATTCCAGCCACCACCACCGTACGTCGGCGTGTCCACCACCACCTCCACCACCAAAAGATAGATCTCTTTCTCCTCTTTCCAACCATATATCATACACTCAATTTGGACTTCATTAACACCTTCAAATTCAAGAATTAAGATTCGTACTTTTAGGGTTTCAAAGGGCTTTTGCAATTGGTAATTAGATAAGGTAAATGGAACATGTTTTGAGCTTGATTGGGCAATAAAAACCTACGAATTGGTAATTAGCGTTTCGACCCTATGAACTAATTTGGGGCTTTTTGGTGAAACATGAAATTAAAGCTAATTAGTGACTAAGTAAACAAGTAATTAGTGTTTGGTACATGTGTGCTGTATTAATTTGATGGGTTTGTGCATTTAGGGTTTAGTTGCATGTTCTTGATAAAGAATAGTTGATGGGTTTTGTGTTTGGTTAGTTTTTGGAGCTTGAATGATTATATTTGAGTGTTGAGGATTGGATTTGGTTGTGTTTGGATGGGATTGGAGAGGCGTACGCACCACCATGGTCACGTACGTGACCCATGGTTGGTGTACGTGGCCTATGTTGGTCATGGGATCGAGTCGGGTCGTTTTGGTAGCTTATTGGTTGATGTAGTTGAGGTTTGGATGAGACGCGTGGAGCCGAAAAGCTTCTAGAGCTTGTTTGGTTCACGTGGTCTTGACCGCGACCGTGTCATGACCATTAGGGTCATAACATTGGTTTTGAGTATAATTGGTTAATTGATTGATTGGCGAGATTGTTTTGAGTTGGTTTGGGATTAAATTGTGATATTGGGACATTTAACTTGAACTTGATATACACTTTGACTTTTTAGTCAATAGTTGACTCCGACAAAGCCGTAACATGGACTTTAGTATAATTTGGACAATTGATTGATTAAAAGCCAAGAAGTTATGACTCGTGCTTGTGGACTCGAAACGAATAACGATATGAGGTTAATAATGGAATTTGATGAAATATATATATATATATATATATATATATATATATATATATATATATATATATATATATATAGATGAAAATGCTAATAAAACTATGAAATGTAAATAATAATAGGCTTTTGTACCAAAAATATCGAAAACAAGATTTATCTTGTTATTTACTATTTTTAAACGGAAACTAACGACTAAATTGGAAAGGTTTTGTAATAAATAAGTAATTAAGGTTTCGAGTACACGTTTATCAATAAATGTCAATCGTGGATATTTAATATTGGATGAGTAATTATTTATTTTCGTTATGTGTGCATGGGTTACGGATAACCTAACGTTAATAGTGTTGATCCACGTAGGTAGCGGACTTATTAGGTTGACGAATATAATAAGAGCCCGCTAGGTACGTTGGGTAACCTTATTAATGGGTGAATTATCTATGACTCTTTAGGATGCGATTGATTTATGGGATAATAAGCGACACGAATAAATGAATGAGTTTATCTAGTTGACGAATTCGATAAGGTCTACTATTTATTCCAAAACTTATTGAACTATGGAGTTTATCATTTAGAGGTCTCATTGTGTCGCATTGAGTTATATATTGCTTGTTTGAGTGCATTCATGGCATCATATTGAGTCGATACACCCACATGAGGATACCAAACACTAGGATTAAATGGTGAAACGAGACATTTTTTGAAATAAAGAAATGGAATATATTCGGGTAGATAACATTGATTTTGAGGAATATGTGTATTAAAGTTGGTCTACATTAATAGGTTGTGCCGAGTCGATAGTTGTTGTGCTGTGATTTCTATTATCTTCTGCTACTGATATTTGTGCGTTGATTGTGCATTGATTGCTTGAGGTGAGTTTCATAGCCCCACTTTTATCTACGTTTTGAACTACTTTGGGGTGAGAATCATGCTGCTGTTTTTGAACCGTTAAAAACTATTTGAATTTGCTTATATGTGACTGTTTAGATATATGTGAGGTAGTTGTTGCCTTAGTTTAGGTTAGCCATGCCTAACTAAGAATAGACTTCTACATCGACCTAGTCCGGGTTGGCAATTGTTCTAGATTTTGCCACGACAGTGCTGGACTAGAGTCGCGAGCTCGAGTTGTCCCTGGATGCGGGACGTGTGTTATGATTGGTGATCCGGAATGGATTGGTGTGAAAACGGTGTTTATCTATCTTAGGTCTTGCATAGCAAATCAACTCTTATTGGTCCACTATGATTTTGTTGAACTTAAACCTATGAACTCACCAGCGTAAGCTGACCTTTTAGCATGATTTCTCAGGTATTTGAAAGATGTGGATTGTGGAAGCTTGGCAAGAAGGCAGGGTTCAAGGATCATTTCTGACTCTGATAAACTATGGGGACCTATTATATTAAACTATGTTCTGGGCCTAATATTTATACTTTCGGATTAAATGTTTGAATATTTTTTTTTTGGATTGGTTTTAAATGGTTAAATGGTTATCTTTTATTATACTTATGTGCGATACGAATCTAATAGTAACGCCCCGAAAACTTGATTAAGTCTTCCGATGTACCGAGATTTGGGGGTGTTACAGATTGGTATCAAAGGTCAAGGTTATAGAGAACTAGGAATTTTATAAACCCTAAACTATAACCGCTTTTAAGAAAAATTGATCATCGACCGACGCACGCCCGCTTGCCAAGCCGAAGCTTCTTATTTGATTATGGTATGAACTGCGATTTGAATTATGAGATGATTGTTAAGGGATATTGTGAACTTATTTTGGAAACGTTATTATTATGAGATAAGATTATTGATTTTGGGAATGAGATATGATTATTGGTTTTGAAAAATGAGATGTGATTATCGAGATATTGCGGAAATTGATTTGAGTAAATGATATATTATGATTTTGGAAGTTTTGAACTCGATTGATTTGATATGGGATTATGTGATTGAATGGAACTTATGTGTCTTATTAAAGGCATGTTTTGAGTAATGCGATGCCTCTACTTTTAAAGCTTTCATTATGTGATATGTGTTTTGGTTAAGTTGATACGCTTATTAAAAATAGTTGTTTCGAACACTTATACCTATCATATGCCGTTGTCACAGACTATGCCTTCACTAGCTTATGATGTGTCTGAGGAGGTCCTTGCTGTTGCTAGTTTGCCAACATTGACTCTCATGACGGTTGCGCAGGGTGATCCTTATGAGATTGCCCGTCACACTAGTTCATCATCATCAGATCGTCCTAGCTCATCTAGGCAGCTCACTTTACATCAGGTTTTAGCTCGAGTACAAACTAAGCTATTCTGTAACTAATTTTTTACAAAATAATTTTATATGACAGGTAATAGAAATAAGTTTTTAACTCCGAGGTTGTTTATATGACAGGTAATAGAAATAAGTTTCACAATACCCATAGCTATAAACAAATTGCCAGATAACGCCATAAGCTAGCAGAGTAAGCTATTCTGTAACTAATTTTTTACAAAATAAGCTGATTCATTAACTATTTATAAAAAAAAAAAAAAAAAAACTGGTTACTTCCCAACATCTTTTAAGTGCTTGCGCCCACATCAGGCAGTGTTGTAAATATCGGTCTTGGCGGCCGATATATCATTTATCGGCGGTCAACCGATACGTTTTTTCACTAATCGGTCAAAAAAATCGATTTTGGTCAAAATCGATCAAACTTTAAAAAAAATGTTTTTTTAGGTCATTATCGGTAAATTTCTTTATAATTTATTGTCTCTGATGTATCACCGCCATGACCGATATGGCGCTTGGCGGAGGTCGACCGCCACGGTACCGCCGAGCGATATTTACAACCTTGACATGAGGTGCATCCAACAACACCTTCACATCATACCCGTATCCTAAAAACCAAAAATTCGAACTTGGGTTGAAAACACTTAGGGTGCGTTTGGTTTGTCGCTATAAATCACAATGGGTATTGGTGTTGGTATAGAGTGGGATGATAATGGAGGGTATGAAGAAACCACCACACACATAATATATGAGGAAACCTTCACATTTGGATATCCTCATTCCATTGTGGTGGGCCCATAGCCAACCAAACAACATTAATGACTTTCAAAGTCATAGACCCATACCCATACACCCCGCCCAAACGGGCCCGCATACAATTCTAGAAGCCAAAAATCAAAAAGTCAATCAACACCCACATAATCAAAATCATCTAAGGTACACAAAACCAATAAAAGAAAACTCCTAAAAATCAAACCTTTTAATCATCAATACAACACCCATATAACCAGATGCCGCCCGCGAGTTTTTTTTCCCCAAATTAAATTGCCGCCACAACTGAAGGTTTTTCTTTTTCAATTTAAGTGTTTTCATTGTGTAATCCGGATGGGAACCTTTTAGGTTATCACTTTTTAGGGATGGGTTGGATCCATAAGTAGTGTGTGTTTTCTGAAGGAAGGAGAAAGACAGAAATGGGAGTTTGTGTTTTCTAAAAGGAAGGGAGGTATGTGAGTTAGTAAAAGATACTAATTTACTAATTTTGTTTGTTAAGTCGGGAAATTGGGGATTTTATGGTTTAGAAAAAAATTTGATGGAAAATACTGATTTGAACGCAATTTTTGTTTTTCTTTTCCTTTATATATAAAACATTTTGTGGAAACCAAGCGTGTTTTCCCTCAACTAAACGCACACATAGGGTATGTTTGGGCGCAATTGGCTGGGGCTGGGGTTTGATTTTTTTTATTATAAGCCGAAGTTGAAATTTGTATTTTTGTAAACTTGTTTGGCAAATGGGCTTAAGCTTAAGCTTATTATTGCAAAATTACTAAAAATGACATAAGTAAATGAGTTTTTGTATATATTAGATATTTTTGTGGGTAAATAATAAGTAATTTATTGTCTAAAAGCCCCTGGCTAATTTTTTTAGCCCCTTTTATCGGGCTTAAGTTTTAAGCCTCTTTTAGGGGCTTATGATTTCATAAGCCCGCATGACAAACAAGACTTATTTTATAAGCCGACTTAGTTTAGTAGCCCAAGCCCCATAAGCCCTCCCCAAACACACCCGTAATTTTTTTTAGAGTCATAATGTAAAGTCTCGAAGAAATAAATAGCAATTAATAGGGTGTATGTTTTAGCTTATTTGTTTGGTTTGAGAGCTTAATTTGTACGGCTTAAATTTTCTTAAGCCCATTTTTAAGCTTTTTTGGCAACTTATGAGCTTACTGTGACTTATAATTGCAAAAAAAATAGGAAGAAAAAAAAATTGTCTATGAAGGAAAAACAAAATAAGCTTATAAGCCCAAAAATAAGCTATAAAAAACACCCTCTATTAAGGTAAGCTAATACTGCCATAACCAACGGGCCTTTGGTCCAGCAGTATGGAGGTTTTACCTTTCTAGGCAAGGTTTCAAGTTCGAGTCTTGTCTAGGGCGATAGGGGTTTCCTTCCGCGTGCGTAAAGGGAAGGGTGCCATTGCCTTCTAGGCTAGACCCAACCAGGTTGTGTGAGCTCGCTACGCCTTTTGGGCTAGGGTCCATGTAGCCACAATTGTCGTTCAAAAAAAAAAAAAAAAAAAAAAAAAAACTGCCATAGTTCTTATACATCACCATAATCTAATAGTAGATCATATAAGCCATACAAAAAATTTGACATACTACATTAATTTGATTATTATCACTATTCTGAAGATCAGACACTTTGCTCAAATAAAACAATGGATCAAAATTGATATAAAATGATTATTTACCTTGTTTCTTCAATTGCTGAAATTCTCTGGGAAAATGATGGCTCCAAAAGCATAACAATTTCCATTGACATCATCATTCCCACACATCATCGGTATCCCTAAACGTGTAGAAAACGGTCATTTTTTAACTCTTGCACCATATTAATCCTTCGGGTCGGGAATGCTTCTTTCACAGGAACACTCCCTCCACCACTCATAATACTCCCTATAGAAAAGTCAATAATCATAATGATCATAGTCTTTATATGAATGTTGAAGTATTCAAAACAGGTAATATTTGGTACGGATCAGCTCGGGTTGGCCGAAAACGCTTCTTAAAGTTGTAACCCACTAACAAAGGTTACATTACATCACAGACTTTATGCACTAATATTAGTATATTACACTTTCGGCGACTTTGGAGCGGTCCCCTTTTTAGTTGCTTTCATTTTTTTTAAACAATTGATTCGGTAACAGATAGAACATTACGAAACTGACTCATTCATAACCCAATAGTTACAATAGCCCGTTCCAAAAATAACTTGAGTTATATACTGTGTTCAAAACTGATTTAGTTAATAGTATACCGTAGGCAACGTTGTGAAGGCTTCTCCGCCATAAGGAGTTGGTGTCGTGTAGTGATTACAAACTCTCGAGTAGGTGACTCGGGGAGTGGAGTAGGGCAAAGAAGGTTTCCTTGTAGCCGAACCACTATAAATACTCGTGTTGTGGTTTTGTGCTTCTTACTCCTTATCTTTTCATTACATACTTATAAATGCTTGTCTATCTACATCCGACACACATGTTTAAATAGATTGACATAAGTCGATCTAAATAGTTTAAAACCAAGTTTTAATTTGTAAAATTATTCAACCGCCCCTTCTAGTTTTCCACAATTGGCATCAGAGCTTCGTTACCAAGTTTCTTAAAGTATATTGTACTTTAAAAACTTGATACGATCCGTGTTTAATTGAAAACTACAAAGAATGTCTTTTACAAAAACAAACACCATGTTTTAAAACACTTTGTTTGGATGTTGATTAGAGGACAACATTTTTTTTCTTACTATTTATTTAATTGCACTAACCTTCTTTGTCATGTTGCTTAGCTAATGCTCATACCTACCAAGCCATAGGAATTTCTTGGTAATAAGAATACCTTACCTAAGAAGGTATCTTAAACACGAAGGAACTAGAATTTTCCACTGACATTTGTTGTGTCATTTGTAAAGACATTCCTAAGTGCATTAGAGGTATGATTTTCCACTTATCTCTAAATAACATTAGCTTAATAAATAAGTATGTTTACATAGGAATTTATATGATTATCTTTTGTGCATATTCATATATTACACGTAGCTTCGTTAAGAAACTTTTCTCGCATACGTGTTGCTCTTTCGTCTAAAGTCGAGGTTTATAAAATTTGTGTTTTATCAATTTTTTTGTTTTATCTCATTTAATCCAAAAATCATATCTTTCTAATAATAAACAAAACACAAATCTCAAAAATTCATCATTCCCCATAAATCTCCCTCCGACGTCCACTGATGCAGGTTGTACTGACCAGGTCTTAATATTTATAGTGTCTCGCTATACCTATGGTCTACCCTAATGCACTAACGGGCAGTGTACCCGGTCGTGTGTAGTGTAGTAAATGGTAAAGTCGAGGTCGTCCCAAGAGCTATGTGTGTCGGATAATTACTAAGTCTAATTGTCACAAAATATAAATGGTTTGATATGGTTTTAATTAATTAAACTACGAATGCAGAATATAAAAGCAATTAAATGGTGGAAAGGGAATCAAGAGAGGAATAGTGGTGCTAACCTAGTTAATCCTTCTAACTAGTTATGTCTACGTCTACCTACTTCCAATTACTTCAGGTGGGGTCAAATTCAAGAGGACAACAATTGGTCAATTCGCCCTAACCTATCAGCAAAGATGCCACTACATGAGAAATCAGGCGCACCGTCATAAGTCCTGTTGTTCCTGGTCCCCTAAGCCGAGTCATTAAGTACCGCTACATGCTAGATTCTAAATAGTGAGTGCCCGGCCGTTAGGAACTGAGACACTACATACCCCAATTCTTAAGTTCATCCAAACGATAGGTGATCAGTTGGTCAAATCGCACAAGTAGAAAGGGTTGTCAGTTGGTCATATCTTACCCTTCCCGTCTCAGTCCGCTCACCTAGGGTCAGTTGGTCATATCTCCTAGGCAATTGGCCTTTACCGCCATTCAAAACTACCGAACCAGGGGTGACTACCAAAGAACTATGCATGCATACACTTAGAAATAATTGTACGGAAGTAAAGGTAAACGCAAACAAAACAATTAAGGAATCATAACTAGGCTAGCACCAAAGGGTGCTTAGCCGCTCATATTAATCATGCACATCAATTCAATATTCAAAGGTACGAAATACATGAATTGAAAGTAAAAGAAATAATAAACGCTAAAGCTTATCGTAATGGTGTGACTTCTCCCTTGGAAACAGCTCCGTATGCTTCCCTAGACCTTCCTTGAGTATTTTCCCACGTTCTCAGAGTATTGTGTGTGGAATGGGATGATTAGAAATGCTGGAATTCGTGGGGAATTTATAGGCCAGGTCTGCATTACGGCGTAACTAAAAGATGAGTTACGCCGTAACCTCCGTAAATGCACTAGATCTGCTAGTTACGGCGTAACCTTATAAGTGGTTACACCGTAGTCTTCAATAATCCTGGTTACGTCGTAAATGATGCAGTAGTTACGGCGTAAATATCAGCGGCATGGAACCTCTTTTACCCTAATGGAGTTACGTCGTAATCTTTGGAAGGAGTTACGTCGTAACCTCTTGATGAGTTGGACTTCAGGGTCACGCAATAGTTACGGCGTAATGTGAGAGACGAGTTACGCCGTAACCTCTTCAAAATAAGCATACTGTGATAAATTCTTAGTAATGTTTCCATTTCCGCGTCTCTTTAGCTCCAATGCTAGCAATTTACCTGAAAGTGTAAAACAATGGAAAAAAAGTGTAAATCCATATAAATGATATAAATAACGAGCATTAACGGGGGAAATTGACACTTAATATTCAGGACTATTTGATGTTATCATCCACTCCACTAAATCCTCAGTTTTTCAAATCTTCCACTTTCAAAAATTACCTCTCATTTAAAACTTCATCTCAAACCAAAACCAAGAAGGTTCTTCATCAACATGGTTTACATCGCCCTCCTACTCATCGCCTTAACACTCATCGCTCTCGTGTTCCCCATGATGAAGTTCTCGTATGCAGACATATACTTTGCGTTGTTAATCTACATTAGTGTTATATACCCTATCCTTTGTATCGTTCTTAGCATTGAAATGAAATATTACTAATGTTCTAGCTTATCTAGTTTATCTCTCAAATTGCTTTGTCCTTTCGTTCACTTTTTATCTTTCGTATTTTGTGGCCTTAAGATACATTAGAAACTAACAATGCATGCTAAAGTAAACATCGGCTAAAATACATACCTTTGTATAAACATATAAGATGCAAAAATCCCTTTTCGTCAAAACCCTTTTTCTGTCACTACAGATCCACGGATCCCTGTAGGTATACTAGCCGGATCCCTCATGAAAGGGAACCGTGAGAACCGTCCTTCTGGATAACAGTTTTTCATGCAATATAAAAACCGTTTTCTTCCTAAATGAAATGTTCCACTAGAATGTCAAACATTAAGGGAGTTAATTATCATTGTTAATAAACATCTTGTAAAAACGTTAGGTAATCACTGTTTTGCCCGTAATACGTCACATCCTATTAACTCTTCTTTTCTATAGGTCTCGCTATGTCGCATGAATATGAGTTCGATTTTTCACTCACTTGCGTCTACACCCCTAACATTTCTCTTGAGCCCAACACACCTGACAATCATGTCCGTGGGTTCAATAATCTCAAAACCCGTCACTTCCATGAAGGACGTATTGGTGACACTCTTCTATAATACGAAGAAGGTATCAATACCTCCTTCCGAACAATAGGACTGGAATGTCTTCTCGAAATTAACGAGAAAATATGTCCAAGGTTTGTATTGGAATTCTTCCGTCAAGTTGAACTCGTTCGTAACGAGGATCGCTCTCTATCTCTTTGGTTTTGGATCAAAAACCAAAAGTTTATTTTAACCCTTGGCCAATTTGCTCACATCCTCCAAATTCCAAATCATGGACAATGTGCCTTCACTGAAGATTGGTCTCTTGATTCTCTCTTCAACTTTCGTGAAGAAAATAGTCCATATTGTTCACACATTCCTTCCCCGCAAGACTTGACTCGCATGATATGCAAACCTCGACCCTATTACTCCGATCCAAACATTATCTATACACGGGATATCCGAGAAGAGTACAAGGCTCTCGCACTCATCCTACGTGAAAATGTTTGGAGTCTTAGGGGAAATCGAGAAATTCTTCCGGCTTGTTGTGCTCACATAATGTATTGTTTGCTAACACAACAACCATACAATCTCGCTTACTTCATCACAAGGTGAATTGTAAATCTTCAAGCCTCCAAGAACAAACTAATCCCTTATGAAATTTTCTTGACACGCCTTTATCATCACATCATGTACTTCCACCCTCAATTTCAAAGTCCGTTGTACGTACTTGTAAACAAGATGATGGAACCTCTAAACACATCTATCATGAAGACTTTCTTCATCCCTAAATCGGCAAACACTCATCAACCATTTGATGATCCATCTAGCGAAAACGCTCAAGAAACTAAGTTTTCTTTCAAAATAGGGTCAATCCTTAGTATTCATGCTTTATCAATGTAATGTAATTTCCTTCATGAAAAAAAACACTTAACATTTGATATCTCCACTATATTAGTGTTAGAACTTCTTAGAAAACACTAACTTTGAAATATGATGCCTTGTGCAACCCTTGCATACATTTTGTAAAGGTTCTATTTAGCAGAGAGACGGATCCCAAAGTTTGTGCTAGACGGATCCCTACTCCTAAGGAATCGTGGGATCCGGAAAACAGAAATGCAGTTGCAATCATTTTATTTCAAAACATGTCTTTAGATCACTTCACACTAAGCTAAACATAGTGTCTTAGGACAAATTGAGTCCTTATCAAGCTGAGTAAAAGTCTCATACTCACGCATAACTCACTTAGATCACACTCAAGGCGCTTATAGATCTATCATTTCATCAAAATTCATTACTCTTTCGCTCTTATACTCACACATGATCCCTCACATGTTAGTACATCTAGCTTTAGAAATCTTTCAATTTTAGCAAATTGATTGTAGTCATCCTCACCTCAAAATAGGTCGAAATGGGTCAAATTCTAGCTTTTCTATCTTAAGCTTTTAGGATATCTTCCAAAACATTTTTTTAAGTTACTATCTGGTCTCTAGGATCATTTAGCTCCATTTGACACTCTCAAATCTTTAGTGTCATCTTTGGACACTCATTGGTACTCATAAAAGTTCTAATCTCTTTCATAAAAGGCAATTATTAGCTACATCACTCATTGCCCTTAAGCATTTAAGTACCCTTTCATTTAAGACACTTAGATGGACTAAAACACTCAACAAGGTATAAGCATTAGACCTTACAAACATCATTGTTATCTTTTCCTAGCTGCTGAGAGCCGGATTCCTAGGATTAGCCTAGACGGATCCCTTATTGGAGGGAACTGTGGAATCCGTGTTACAGATTCATGTCAACTCTAGCTAAAACAATCATTTCAAGCTCATCTTGCTAACTTGAACACTCCATCTCATCTTAATTAAGCTCCTAGATCAGTACAAATCTGAAGTTAACTCTTGTGCATGCTAATCATCACATTCCAAGGATTTTTAGTGGCTTAAGTCCTGAATGCACTTGCCAAATCCTTTGCTTTATAAATCACATTGTTAGGACTCCTAAATTCATCATCTTCAGCACTTAGAAACCTTTACAAACCTCTTTAAATCATCTCATCATGAGGAAAGTTCATAGTGGTAACTCATCCACCAAAGGACCACCCAAGAAAATTGCTCGTGTTGTACACGAAATTTTCTCAACCGAATCATCTCCGGTTAAATCAACAAATGCTAGGATTTCTCCTCTACCAACTCAACCAATCAAACCAATTCCTAAAAGGATAGTTTCCACAAAACTACCAATGCCAAACACCACCATACCTCCTAAACCAAACAATCCCATTTCCACTAAACGATCACCATTGGTGCCTAGAGCTCTATCATTCACCACTCCACTCTCATCACCACACCTCTACAATCTAGAGGATTTGCCTCCTAGGCCATCTCATCCTCCACCACCGGCAAGGTTCTTCTCATTAGGAGGAATAGTGGAACAAAATCAAGGTGTTGAGTCAACACTAGCTCCGGCTTCCTTTTCTCCGTCACCATCAAATAATCCCTTTTGTATTATGAGAAATCATCAAAGTCAACCACCCGACCACATGGAAGTTGACACCTCTCTATCACCACCATCATTCTCGGTCGAGCCATCTTTAAATGCGCCTCCGCCAATCCCTCTCTCGTTTGGGGCTCTTCAACCCGCTTCACTTGATCCTTCACATCAAGCAATTTCCTTTCTTCCATCACCACTACCTAGCCATGACAAAGATTGTTATCATTGTCAACATGTTGAAAGTTTGATACATGAAGTACGTAAAGATCAACGTTTCATGTTTTATCACTTCCTCGAACATTTAGACGAGATTAAACCTAAACAAACTTTAGCTAGAGGATTCTAGTGGTGTCCTATTATCAAGCACGACTTAGATAGTCTAGTAATTCAAAGTCGTGTATTTTCTTAGTTTTTAGAGTCATGAACATCATATCTCTAGCTTTATTAAATGAAATTACATGATATTTGTTATATTGTTCTGAGTATAGTATTATTGGTCTAATACATATCTCATTTTGATGCCAACATCTTTTGGTACATCACATTTGCTGTATTTTAGTTACAGACAGACGGATCCCCACGTTTTGCCTAGACGGATCCCTCAAGGAGGGAACCGTGGGATCAGTGCAACAGAAGACTAGTTTTCTAATAACTTGAGTCTTATTTGCCGGAAATTATGCACCATATACTTGTCTTCTAACCTCTGTTTTGTAGATTTCCAATTTACACATGAAGACTTTGACACCCTAAGCTAGGGGGAGCTTTGTGTCAAAGCATTAGATTGCAAAATCACTTGCAATATTAGGATTACATTTCATGACGTTCCTTTGCAAAGTTACAA
The DNA here is from genome assembly GCA_019973895.1 of Chrysanthemum seticuspe. Classification (NCBI taxonomy): domain Eukaryota; kingdom Viridiplantae; phylum Streptophyta; class Magnoliopsida; order Asterales; family Asteraceae; genus Chrysanthemum; species Chrysanthemum seticuspe. The sequence goes on from BPTQ01000009.1 coordinate 335,996,507, forward strand.
TCATCAAGGGGGAGCATATTCGTCACATAAACGAAATCTTTTGCAAACTTAGTTACAAATGAACTAATTTAGTAATTCTTTTTTACTTGACGCCCTCACAAAGGGATGGACTCATCAAGGAGAGTTACGACGAGAACTCTTTCCGTCACTTGCTCTCTATTTTTTTTCTTTCACATGTTTTTCTTAAAACAATGTGTTAGTTCCTTTCCAAAGCTCTTTTTATTTTGACAAAAAGGGGGAGAAAGAAAGTAAAAACTACAAATTCAAATCTTTACGAATTTTAGTTTTTCCTTAAAATAATTTTATGTTTTGTCATCAATAAAAAGGGGGAGATTGTTAATACAAATAAGCCGTAAAAACGTTTATTTATATTTTACGATCTTCTAATGTTTTGTCGATAACAAACGTAAAATCATTTTAACGAAACAAATAAAATACGTAAATGGTTTAAGCCAATAGTTTTCTAACACACTTACCTTTTCACATAAAACACTAAAACAAGTATAAGTGATTTTATGATTTAATAATACATATGTACAACAACTAGTGTTTACATATTAGGTGAATATATACATAACTAGTTTGTATTAAAATGGGTAATACAATTAGGTAGAAACTTAAGTATTTGACCCATTGACCAAATACATTGAATGTAGTTGGATACAATCCAAAGCCCATGACCCATACCCATGGAGCTTGACCCATAACCCATTGCATGACATCATGCTTAAGTCATATATGGATGATATCCATGACCCATGGTTTTAATTCATGAACTATGGACTAGATGCATTGCATCTTGTAGATACATTGTATCTACTTGGATACCCATGATCCATAACCCATGACCCATGACTCAAAACCCATGGGCAAAAGGGAGCGTCCCACGGATCACCAGTATTACACTGGACGGATCCCTCAAGTGAGGGATCCGTGGGATCCGTGGAACAGTAGCCATTTTCTCTCTATAAATAGTGAGCCATTTCTTCGTTGTTTTTTTACCCCTTTCTCACATATTTTCTCTTTGAGTTATAAACTCTCTAACCTCAGATCCAAGTGATCTATGTATGTAGTTTTGTTTTTGTGTGATTCTATAGGTTCCTCTTAAAGGCAAGATCACCACCTTTTGAAGTCGAGCAAGCTCAAGTCCATGAGTTGCCATGATTCGTTATCATCAAGACTCTTGAGGTTCTCTTGTTGATAGTTCTCTTCTTTCTCATAAGAAGTGTAGTGTTGAAGACATTAGTGAAAGATGTCTAAAAGAGTCAAGACGAAGACATTAGTAAAGGGTGTCGATCGTCCGTATTGAAAGCACTAGTGAAGGGTGCTTAGAAGTCAAGGCTAAAGGCATTAGTGAAGGGTACCTTGAGATCGAGTCAAAGGCATTAGTGAAAGGTGCCTAAGGTGTACATTCGATATGGTGTGTTCGATGTACACGATATATTAGTATTGGGTCAAAGGATGTTGATATCCTTGTTGATGTTGTTATAAGGAGTAGATCTCCTTTGGGTTTAGTTGTTGTTGTAGTGTTGGGTAGTAGTTGGTGTCGTGTAGTGATTACAAACTCTCGAGTAGGTGACTCGGGGAGTGGAGTAGGGAAAGGAAGGTGTCCTTGTAGCCGAACCACTATAAATACTCGAGTTGTGGTTTTGTGCTTCTTACTCCTTATCTTTTCATTACATACTTATAAATGCTTGTCTATCTACATCCGACACACATGTTTAAATAGATTGACAGAAGTCGATCTAAATAGTTTAAAACAAAGTTTTAATCGGTAAAACTATTCAACCTCCCCTTCTAGTTTTCCACATGACGTATGAGCCGAGCTATACCCTTATACCACGCGTCAAGCCCATTTAGTGCATACATACAAAGATTTTTATCACTAACCTTTTCTCCTAGATTAGCTAATCGATATGCCATAGCTCTTATTTTGGTGTAATAAGCTTTTGTGGTGAGGCTGCCAAGCTTGATAGACCGAAGCTCACTATCAAGGGTTATTGCACGTGCGTCTTTTTGTCATGAAAGAGATCCTTAATGTGATCCCACAAAGATTTTGCATTCCCAGGGGTTGGGATAACTTGGTCTTGAAGAGATTCTTCTAGGGTACCGAATATCCATACCTTCACTAGGTCATCTTGTTTGTTCCATTCAGGGTCATTAGAGCTTGTAGAAGTGCCCTCGAAGTGAGTTTATAATCCAAGGCTACCGAGACAGATTTTGAGGAAAGAACATCAAGTGATATAGTTGTGTTTTTCAAGGCTCAACTTGATAGGTATATTGAACGGAATGATTTTAATGGTGGATGTAGTTGCCGTGTTTGTTGTGATGGGGTCATCACCAGCTATTTGATTCGATGGATGGAGGCCTAAGGTTTAGTTACAGAAGGTGCGATGCTTAGGGATAAGGGATAGGAGATAGACGTGAGATGGGAGGAAGGAGAGTATTTTTAGGATCGCAGTATTATTTTAGCCTGATACCATATTGAATGGTATAATTGCTTGATTGATTTATTCCATAAACATGATACATATATATAGGTTACAAGAGAGGATTCATTCATTAAAATAAAAATAAAAATTACAATACGAAAAATTAATAAAAAATAAAAATAAAAATAACGTAGACTACCAATTGCGGTTCATTCAATTATATTTTGCTCGAATTTCTTCTTTTTGCATGTTAATGATGAAGGCATCCTCCTCCGGTAAACCCACGGTGCTAGTGCCGATAAAATTCATTTTTACTAACTTCATTATTGTGCCATCCTTCGATTTAGTCACTGCGTACATATCTTGAGCGACCTCCCATTTGAGTCTAAATTCAATTTGTAAAGATTCCCCAAAATCTTGCGGGTTACTCATTGTTGTGCCTGGCGTGGTCTTTCATTTTGTTTTTTTCGACGCTGTTTGCCGGAGGACCTGGTATCGAATCATCTCTGAATAGATTGAATGATCTCATTAAGAGCCTTCCCCCAAAAACATTGCTCAACTTGGTCATTTATGACTTGGCTATCCTCGGAAACCACAACATAACAAGTGACTAATAATTCTTTCTCTTGGGGCATCTAACGAGTGACAACCTTTTCAGGATTTGTGGTGGTAGTGGTGGTTGTCTTTTTTTGTGTGTGGGTCTTTTGACTTTTTTCGCGTTTTTTCTTCATGGGTTTTCTTGTAGTGCTTGTTTAGTTTGTGGTAGTGGTGGTGTTTGTTGTGGTAGATAGAGTTGTGGCGGATTTTGTTGAAAATGTTGAAATTGTTATTGAAGTAGTTGTTGTTATTGAAGATAATACTGCTCGGTTGTGTATGGTGGCATAGTATATGGGCTACCAAACAGAGCAAAGTGATGTTGTGATGAGGAAAATACTGAGTTTGCAGATGAAGGTGTAGTGGGATTTGATGAGATGATGAGCTTCGATATCGCGACATCCCGAGAAGGTTACTGAAGAAATGATGATTTGGGTGTTGAGACATTTTTTGTGATATATTAAAGGAATGAAATTGAAAGATTTTAGTTTGTCTTTAAAAATAATTGTGTAAAAGGGGTTTATATATAGTGAAATGTGGTTGTATAAAAAATGAAGTGTATAAACTTTTTTTTAAAGGCAAGTAAAAATTATGCAAATTTCCCAATCTCACGCACGCCAAAAACTTGGTTTAGGTCTTGGCGAACTGCACAACCGGTGCAGTGACGAAGGACTTGGCGATCGCTCCACCTCGGATTGGCGAGGGTGGCTCGCTACTATACCCGGTGATCTTATAAATAGAAGTCTTAAACATTTTATGTTTACACAACTTGCTACATTTATTAATTTTTAAACCAAACTTTAAAATCCACTATTTGCATATTACTTAATAGCATTAAATTAGATGTTACAATAATAAGATATAATTACTATAATAAATTCATATATGAAATCATAAATCTAAAATTTGAAGATAATAATGTTACATATTAACCTTTTTCATCATCTCACATCACAAGCACACGACTATCAGTTATTATCGAAAAACATCGTTTACAAAAAGAAAAAAACAAAAATAAAAAGATCACCCCTAAATATACTACTTGCACCCGTTGCTTTGCGTGGTTACCGTGTTATGAAAAGATAATTTTATATTTCTCGCAATGATGTGATTAGTTTCACCTAGCACTAACGGTTTATAAGATATTTAATTTTAAAAACAAGAGTGAAAGTGAGGTTTACTATCGCTGTCAAAAAATGGACGGTTGAGATCAACCTATGTGATTATGTAGATTTATTTTGAGTTAGGATACGGAGGTTGTGGAGATTTATTTTAGGTTCGTTGCATATGCCTTGATGTGTAGTCGTCTAGCCGATGACGTATGTCCTTTAGGCCTAATAACAAATTCCAAAGTAGAAATTGTAAGACAAAGTGATTGTAATTTCCCATAAGTGTAGTCTAAAGGACCTAAAAGGTGGCAATTTAGCAAGCTTAAAACTTCCATATTAGGGCAGTGTAGTCTAAAGGACCTAAAAGGTGGCAATTTAGCAAGCTTAAAACTTCCATATTAGGGAAAAGAGGATGATAAACCCTAACACCAATCTAACTTTTGTGATGATATGTTCACATTATCAAGATAAAGGTTTTGTAACCGTGTGAGGTTATGAACAAATGATGCTAGATCTGGGGTTTCAAGCTTTAGTGAATGAGTTCCATTGGAAAAAAAAGCAAATAAAGATGAAGACTTTGCAAACATGTTAGATGTGACAGTTCTTTTCAGTCGTGTTGGTTGTGATCGAAAAACCCAAATTCGACAAGTTTAGATATAGTAAATTTGGAAAACTGCCAGTTCCTAAAGGAATCGGCGTGAAATTAAAGTAATTTTCTGTTACACCCCAAAATCAAATAAGGTACTTTTATATTATATTATATTATTTGTATGACTATGTTTTGATTTTAGGACTAAGATCCTCTCAAGTTGTTGATACAACTTGAGTCAAGTTAGATCATTGTGAGCCATTGGATTTGATCCAATGGTTCAAATCAAAAGAAGTTGTTTAGATTTGAGCCATTAAATCAAATCCAATGGCTCATAATCAGACAACTTTACTCAAGTTGTATAATACAACTTGAGAGGATCTTGCTCCATATTTTATAAGCATACTAGGAAATTTTGCACAGCCCAAGAGGGTTTATGTGTTAATTTTAGAGGTGGCCGTGTGTTTTATTATCGAGATGAGAGAGTGAAAATTTATGTGAATCACCGCAACAAAGATGGATAGTACTTCAATGATGGTGGATCATGTTGAAACTAATACAGTATTTCACAAGATTTATACAATACATACGGAACATATCAACGCTTGTAAGTAGATGAATCTAGCGGCTGACAAAAAACAACCATAATTAGTTTTATTTGATTAGTGGAATTGTATATTGTCCAGTGGCTAAAGTTTTTCATTTAGAGCCATGTGTTCAAAACGATCTTTTAGTCCTCGATCAACAAAAAAATCTCAAGAACTGCAAAGCCAATAATCCCCATTTGTATAAGGGGAAAAAAAACTTATTAACACATATATTGACAAAAACAGATTAGGACCATGCTAATGTTATTGCTATCCGTTAAATTTAGTTTTATTGCTAATGCTATTTTAGTAAGACTTGATATAAGGACTCCTTTGACATGTTATTAACTTCTTTAAATTAAACTTTTATATATCCGATGCATAAGTTAGTAATCTATATGCATCATTGATTTACATGGCCATCAAACTTACAAAATATGCTCCATAAGTTAATAACATTGCCAATATCACTATTAGTTACTCATATGACTTATGATATAGTTTTATTGTTAGTTTGTACTAAAAATATTTTTAAGAGGATGCATGGCTATTTGTTTGTTGTTGAAACTCTGAAAAGAACTTCTAATTGAAAGTGAGTGACACATTGACACACTATTCAGTTTATTAAATGCACCGTAATCCATCGATTCAAAACTTGTTAGGAAATGAAATAGGATGTGTTATTTTTTGGCTTGCTTCCAGATATGACGTGTCATTTTTTAGGCTTGCTACAAGAAAACCGAGCTTCTTTTTATTTACCACATATAGGACACAAAGTCACACAACCCACAAAGACTAGTATTATATAAAGTTGTTTTGGCTAGTATAATAATTTTGCGGTGCTTTGCTCGACTTTATAGGTAATATAGTAAAGTTTTTGGCCGGCCATAGCATATGAAACCCATAGAAAAACTTAAATAGCTACAACAAATTTGATAGCATGCTAAAATGTCATGTAACGTAGTAGTAATGTTACTATATAAGCCAAGTAGCTTACAACTCACATAGTATATGGTATGTGCTAAAACACATATCATTTCTTTACCAAAATAGACCCAAAATAACCAAGAAAGAGCCGTTTATGTCTAATATTTGTTGGTTTATTGAGTTTTTGATTGTGCAGGTACGGATATGACAAAACAGACAAATAAAAGCCAAAACCGAAGAAAACCGGGCACGAGAGAAAGAAGAGTGCAAAAGCCGATGCCGGGGATGCTATTTTATGGATTTGGATGCTCAAAGTTATATTTTACGGAGTTATGATCATATTCGGAGAGTTTTCACTTTAAACCTTTCACTTTCTATAATTACACAAAACACCCTCATTCACCCAAAAATACCAAAATCACCCTTTACATTTCATAAAATGCACCATTGGTCCTTATTGTTTTACAAATTACAAAAATGGTCCTAAATGATCTAATATATATAGTTATACAAATACAAAACCAAATCAAAAATCCAAAGTCCAAATAAATCCACTGCACTGCCCTTTCACCAAAAAGCCCAAGCCCATCCCAAATAACTCTAGCCCGTATCCCACTGGTCAAAATAACCACACCCCAAGTCAAACTATTAAAAAAAAAAAAAAAAAAAAGCTTATAACCAAGCACGCCTAAATCAGAAATAACCTGTACTTAAAATCCTTCTGGAAGGTTTCTGACATGTCAAAGTATGACAACACTGAGGATCGCCAACATGGCAATTTGGAGCTCTCCTATTGGTGTTGACACCTCACACCAGTTGATCCAAGGGCTGAGATAGATTGGATGATGCAAAGGGTGAATCAAGGGTGGAGATTTTGGTTCAAGAAGCTTCTGAAGATCAAGCTAAAGCTCAAGGCATCAAGATATAAAAACCCCATCATTCCACAGAAAATTCTTTCCAATTTCTCATTGTCTTAGAGATTTTGTTACCATTCTATTTCCTGTTATTTCCTGTTTAATTGAGTTTGTATTTCTCTTTAAAGTTCTGTAAGAAATCCTTTTATTAATATAGTTGGATACCCGCGCACAGCGGCGGTGATAAATATAGTTATATAATAAATATAGTAAATGAATTGCTAACCCAACTCTCCTCGCAATTCCCTACCCGCTTAGTGAATTCATTTCACAACACTCCAAATGTATATGTGTTAGTTGTAGGTGTTTGTTTGGGTTTTCCGTATCTTTCCCGTGACATCATTATTCCCGCATATAAAAAGACCTTCACAATCTCTTTCCCGTCAAACACTTTCATAAAAGTAAATGATTTTGATAAATTAAGTTTGTATTGATTGAAATAAAGGTTAAAGTTATATAAAAATTTGAATCAAAATAAAATAAACCTACTAAAAATGTAAAAACTAAAAACTCATAAAAATATATCAAAATGGATGTTGAATTAAAGAGCACAAAATTTTAAAAAATATGGCGAAATTAGATCATAAAAGAATTAAACGAATTAAAAGATATTTAAATTTAAAAATAAAGGTGATTAATTAGTTAAGAAGTGACATGTGTCACCCCATTATTGGAGCTCTTTATTTTAATTTGTTATGTTAGAGCTCCTCCCTTTTTGTTATTTTTTAGTTAGAGAAGTAACACATGTCACTCAATGATTGGAGCTCGTTATCTTAATTTTTTGTGGAGCCCACAACTTAAATGCTTTATATAGTAGTATAGAAAAGTTGCATTTTCAATTTCAAGCTCTTGTTAATTCAAAGTTAATGTTTCATTAGTTCACTTAATTGATAAATGAGCTCATATAAGCTTGTATGAATTCTTCTTTACTTTTACCGATTCCTGAAATCATTTTTCTCAAAAAGTCAATAATAACTGTTTCAAAGTTGAAAAGTCAAACGAATTTTTGATGCAATTCTGTTTTGAAATAGTTTTTAGGATGAGTTCAATTGTTATTTGATTCACAGTTGAAGTTTTAATCAGTTTTCCTTTAAAATCTAGTTTTGAAAATTAGTTTAGAAGCTTAAGGGGGTGTTTGGATTATGCTATTTTCATAAGTTCTGATTTAGTACTTTAGTGAGAGTTGATGCAAGTGATGTTACAAACTTATTGAGATGTTGTGTCAACCATAGTTTTTAAGTTTTCTAGTCAGGAATTGCTTTTTCAAGTGATTTACCAATTCTGTCAAATAGTCTCTTTAGTATTTTTCTCAGTTTTCACAAGTGAGTTTAAGCAAATTTCAGTTGTTATAAAAAATAGTAAAAATTAAAAATCACTAGTTCAATCATTGGTTTAGTTTATTGTAAAAGGAAAAAAATTTAAAAAATCTCTAGCTAGGTTTGTTTGTAGCTCTTAAATGGTAATATGGTGGTTTCCTACCCTGCACATCAGCTTAGATAAGTATTTTCTCATCTCTTAATTTGCTTGATCCTTTGAAGATATTGCTTGTTTCTTATGACTATTTGTAGATTTAATTGTAGCTTACATATTTGCCTTTAGATAGTTTCTTAGTGCTTTATCCAAGTAGCTTATTTCTAGCCTGCGATTTCCCTTTTTTGCACATTAACTGCTGTTACATCAGTCACTCTTATCCCAATAGGCTTTTGTTTTTTGAATTTTCATTTCCTCATACTTGATCCTTATTATCTGAAATTCTAGATTTAAGTTCTCTGGTTGGTGATCTACAGCTAGGTATTTTTGGTTCATTTTTAGGATTTTTCTTAATCACTTAAATTTAGGCTTAAAGTGGATGGGTTAGGAGTGTTTGGAATTAGCATTTTAGAATCTGATTTTGTGCTAAGTGCTTTGATCCTGTACTTATTAGGCTTTTTTATGATTTCATTAGGTTAGTTTTGGTTAGAATAGGTTTATTGTTGGTTGTTACAGCTTATGGATGCCTTCTAGTAGCTTTTAGCTTATTTCCCCTAGCTTTTCCATATCAGGTCTAGCCCAAATCTTACTTCCTGTTCTCAAAAGTAGCTTCTGTCATTTTTCCCTGATTCACAGTATTATTTTAGAATTTTCTGGAATTGTTCATATTTTTCAATGCTCTTTTACTATTTTTCTGCATTTAAATTCATTTTTAAGGCTTTTTAATTAGCTTTTAATCCAAATAAATTAGAAAAAGTTCAGAAAAATACAATTTCAATTTTCCTAGGTTAAGAATATTCAAAAATTAATAAAAAATATTTTTCCAGATTTTTCTTAGATTAAATAGTATTTTCTAGCAATTTAATTAGTTTTAAATAGTTTTAAATTCATAATAATTAGAGAAAAAGTCAGAAAAATGTGATTCCAGTTTTGAAAATTCTTTTTATTTAAATTAGATTTTTGAAAAATAGTTTTGTAATTTTCTTTCAAATTTTCATAAATTTTAGCATTTTAAATCTATTTTAAAATTACAAAATTAGTTTTTAATTCAAAATAAATCAAGAAAAACCAAAAAAAATTAGTTTTAACTTTCAAAGTATTTTAAAATCACATTCTTTGCTGTGGAAAAATAGTTCATTTTTATGGGTTAAAATAGTGTAGTTTGCATTTTAATTCACGTTTTTATAATTACGTTATTCGCATTTTTAGTTCTATATTGCATATTTAGTTTTAATTCCTTGTTTGCACCATAGGTTTAGTACTTTTAATTGCATCCCTTTAATTTTCCTTGCCCCGTAGTTTAGAAATCACTAAAAATCCTTTTTACCCATTCGAATCCCCGAATCATGCGACGTGAGTTGTTAAACTCCATTCATCCCTCGTTGGGAAAACGACCCGGGAAAAATACATACCTTTGTATTTCTTCGGAAAATATCTTTATACTAAAAAAGACAAATCAGTATACAATATAAAAATAAAATATAATTAAGAAAAAATTATCGTTGTCTACCAAAAGCCACCCTACAGCTAGTCAACATCTCTATACTTTGCACACTGTTTTAAAGATCTCCATGTTGACTAATCACCATCACATATTTTAAAGATCTCTATGTTGACAAGAAATCACCATTCTTTTTGTACAGCATGTTAGCATCTCCATACTTTGCACAATGTTTTTTCTTTGCTTATCCCATCACATTTCTCAAGTACATTTCCATACTTTGCAATTTTGTTTCCTTTGCTTTTCCATAACTTCTTTGTGGAGAGAGTAAAGTTTTAATCACTTTGCCTAAAAATATAAAAAGGATATATATAAAAAAAAAAAAAAAAAAAAAAAAAAAAAAAAAAAAAAAAAAACCTGCAAAATGGGAAATTAAAAAGAGGAACAATTGATGAGACTTTTTGTTTATTGTTAAAGATAATAAAACGAAGTAACCACGCTACCACCAATGGACCAACACAAACAGATATATCAAAAAAATGAAATGACCCAAAAGCCTATATCAACAAATACTAAATGAGTTTTAGTCGTTAAACCTCTTGTTATTAAAGCCCACCCAATTTTCACACTTTTTCATCTCATGCTTTCACTAACCTTCTAACCAGTTCTTTCCTCATCTTCTCACATCCTCTCTTTCTCCATTATTGTATTCAACTCCAATTCTGTGCATCATCAAAAACAGAAAAAAAAAAAAAAAAAAAAATGCACACAACAAACCCACACATGCATATAAACACAACTACGTACAAAACGAGTAAAAATATTGCACATATTGCTCGTTGACAAAGGTTTTTTTTGTCATTATTCCGCTCGTTGACAAAGGTTTTTTTGTCATTATTGATTCATTTTTCATCTAGAAATATACATCAAGCTATGGCCACCACTACTTATGATATCCAAACTAAAGAAGCAAAACCTACAAAAAATGGTGTAAATGCAACGTTATATATATGACAAGAATCAAATAAAGAGTAAAAAGAAAAGAAAAATGATATTACCATTGTCGGACGTCACCAGAAAATGACAAGTGGGCAGAGGACCGAGGGATGAGAGAGATGGAGTGAGGTAAATATAAATGTCGTCAGGAAATAGGAAACGGGGAGGGACAGGTTGAGTTTGAGAGAGATGGAGTGGAGTGTGTGAAATGAAAGAGTGGTTAGTTGGTTTTTAAAGATGGCAAGTAATGAAGATCAAAATTTCAAAGCTCGAATAGTATCACACTATTAGTTGATGAAGTGTTTTTTTATTAAGCCTCTACATTGATGATGTGTCTTTTTATGGAGTTTCTAAGAGCCATGTGTAATTTTTTGGCTGCTCTTAAGATCCGATGTGTCTTTTTTTGGAAGGCTACAGTAAAAAAAGCCCCTTGCTTATAATATCTACCTATTATATAAAAGAGAACCTTTTTTTTCTGTAACAGCCTAAGAAAATGACACATTAGCACCTGAGAAATCGACACATCAGCACAAATACTTCAAAAGTAAACCACTCACTATACTTTTTGCGTACCATTTAATTGCACCCTGTTATCCATTTTACACGCTAAGAAAATATTTCATCATTTACTTATGTCTTTCTTCCCTACTCAACAAATTGCGCATTTCACTATCCCCTAATATCTCATTCTTTCACTCATTCTTATTGATTTTGTCCTTTAACCACACGAGACTTTTTAAAGGCCGGTTAGTTTTCCTATTTTTCTCCTTTTTTTACTTTACATCTCCATAGTGTATATGTGTATGTGGTCATGATTTCATGAAAGTTGGTGTAGCTTACACACCGGTGGAAGAAGATGGCCGTGTCATACTGTCATGAGTAGCCGAGTATGGAACAACTTTTCGAAAGTCTATCGGTTTATCAGGTTTTAAATTAGTTCATTTTGTGGAGGTGTTGTATCTTTTTAGTAAAAATCTTTGTGGAAGAAAATCATGTTAGAGTTTGTGACATGGTGGAGATGTTAGCTAATTTATTTTCATAAATTTGGCTTTTTTGTGGGTAGTTTTACGCTCAATCACACATGTACCACCGACCCAGACTTGAGGTTTTCCGGCAATGACATTTTCTAGCAACAGTAACATCAACTTTCTTCTACTTGCTTATCTTTCATTCATTTTTTGTCATATATTTTATTTGAACTCACAAGTTACATGTTCATGATTTTTATAGGAGAGGACGAAGATCAAAGCTAAAAGATAAGGTGCAAATATTGATGCTCTCATATTTTCTTCCCTAACGGTGTGTTCTTGAGTTTAAAATTGAGGAGAAAAGAATGGAAATGGAAAGAACTAAAGTTGATGTTGTGTTCTTGAGTTTTTAAGTGGGAGGAAAAGAAAGGATCTGGGAAGAAGATAACAGCTTAAATCTTCCGCCCATATTTGGGAGGAATGGGAAGGAAGTAGTTTCTTTTCCTTTCTTCTTCACTTCTCTTCTTCTCTTTTCTTTTCTTTTCTTTTAATGAAAATCTGGAGAACATAGCGTAAATGAGAACCTTGTGTTTTACTGTAATTGGCACATCATCTTTGGATACAAGTTACGATGAAGATGAAGCCTTACACTTTTACACTACTGTGGTGCGGGTACTATTTTAGTAAAGGTTTTCAGCTATATTCTCCTTACATTACTAAGCTTCTATTCATGAATAATTTCCTCATTTTGCTTTACTTTTTTGTTTAATGTTTTTTCTTGTTATCAAGGGTGTCCACTCTACAAGACAAGCTTAGCTTAAGTTTGATTTTAGTTTATGGTATTATTTGTTTATAATAAATACTTTCACTTACTTCTTGTTGTCGCTAGGTTCAGGGTTACATTTACGACATCATTACGTTTTGATACCATATATGTGTTGGAAATGTATATATTTACAAACATGTGAATGTCCAGAATCGAACTCGTGACCACGGGATTGCACACATTAGCGAATGAGAATTAAAGTTGATAATTAATGTTTATGTTTACGATTAATTATTGCACATTAAGTCCGGTTAACGATCGTTAAGTATTTAACGAAAAAATGACTAACGACCGTTAAATGAAAAGAGAAAGGACTAGAAATGGAAAGACTTGAAAAAGTTATGGGTTTTCCTTGGGCTTTCTTTATGGCCGGCCAAGGGGGGCTTTCCAAGCCCTAATCCATAACTTGTTCTCAAAGTATTCCATCTACTATATAAAGAGGGTTAGGTTCTAGGGTTTCATACACTTGTGCATTGAATTAACCCTAGATCTCTCCTCTCCTCTCTCTTGTCCCATTTTCGGCCGAACACCCCATTTGTAAGGGAGTTTGGTTTCGTTTTTCTTAAACGAGGACTTGTGTTAGATCTAGCAATCGCTTGATTCGTTGGTTAATTCGTGTGTACAAGAACGTGGTTGTAAGACACTATTCTTACACCATTTGGTTGGAGTTGTAGAACGGTAAGGGACAACTCTTTAAACCACTTCTTTGGTTTGCTCTAGAGATATGACATTCGCAAGAGGTACGTTACGCATACTTTCAGTTAATTAATTTATTTGTTATGATCTTTAAGTCTTCCGCTGTGTACTCTTGATGTCTTTATGTTTTATTGTATTTTATATATCATAAACTAAACAGTGGCATCACGAGCCTTGTATAACAAGTAATTAATTACTGAAACACATAAATAAAATAAACAAGTTGTGTTATTATTTGTATGCGTAGATCTAGGGTTTGCAAAACCTAAACCCTAATTTTTACGGGGGGGGGGGGGGGGGGGGGGCGTTTTTTTGGTGCCCTAATTAGGGTTTTGTAAACTAAAGTTTTAATTGGATTAGAAACCCTAAGATGCATGCAACTTTATGTGTATATGCGTAACTCTGATTTAATTGCATTAATTGTTAAGTGTAATTTTATGTCCATGATAATTACATGCATGTTTTATCATGAATCTGCTTTTATTGTATGTTTCTTGTTTAAGTGATATACAATAAATTATGATAGATCTAAAATTGGGGAAGACCTCAATAATTATTAACTTAATCAATTATGTGCTATGTGGTATATATTTAATTTTGACTTACGCAATCGATGAATCGATGCATGTGGCTCACCTTGTACATAGATGAAAACGGGTGAAAGTCTTAATTAAATATATGCATATTGACAGATCTAGAATTGGTTATTAATAGGATTTATCAATTTGATATGCATGACTTTTATTTGTTATGCATTCATTGTTTATTTGTTTATTTTTACAAATACTTGCTTGTTTGTTATGTGTAACAAGGGTATTTTTACAAGAAAAATAAACTGACCTAAACAATGGTGAAACATGTATTTTTAAGCATAGTAATCATAATCGTCTAATTGATTGGTGACTTTGGTACAAATGGTCAGAACGGCTCACTCATTAGAATGAACTATAAAGGGGTTAATAAAGAAGTGCGCACAGTCACACTGAAAGGATGTCTAAGGTTATGCTTTAGCGCTTACCTGGTCCTCTGCCCACTGTAAGTTCGAATGGAGCTACTTAGTAAGCCATTAAATGTGCAAGCTCATCTTAAGGGCGAATTAGTTTTAATTCCATGCGCCACTTCGGTGGTAATTATCCGAAACACTAAGTGTTTACACTTATGCAAAAGTACGGTATAATGGATGATAATTAATACTAAATTCCTTGATTGGTGAATCCAATACCTCAATTAAAGTTTGATGATGAAAAGCTTATACATTAAAACAAGATATAAATGTTTTAATAAAAACTATGTTACGAATTAAGATGAATGCATGACATCTTTGTACATATTTGATTTTACATCAAAATTATTACCCTTTAATTTAAGTTATATGCCATCCAACGAAATGGAAACACCTAAGATTACTTTTTATTTGCGTGAGATCGTGACTTAGATCGTAATCAAAGGGTAAAATGTCCACGTGTCGTGAGAACGGGCATGGACGATTTTACAGTTTCTTAAGTTGGATAACTAAATTGAGTTTTGTAGTGAGAACTGGCAACTCAAGGCATAAGATGGGATAAAACATGTTTACATGGCGATTGAAATTGGCTATATGTAAATCCCATAAATCTAGGAATTGCAATTGAAATTGGCAATTGAGCAAAAGCTCTACCACTTTGTATAAGGTTCATTACTAGCAGATCAACTGATGTGATGAGATTATGACAATTTGGATCCTAGTTTTTCAGTGAAAATTAAATGGTTATATGCTTATGAACCATGGGTAATTAATTTTATTGAAAAAGGTTAATTATCGAAAATACTAAAATTGAATTTTGTAATTCTTTTGAATGTATAATTGCAACATTTAACCGTAAACGAAGTTTAGTCTTTGATCAGTAAATTGCTCCATTCTGCTTTCAAACAATTGTTTGATCGAGAATAATTTACCGAAAAGATAAACGAAGTCTCTTTTCCATGGGAGGAGCATTAGACTCAATCCTATTCCTTTTCATGAATGAGAAAGGTATAATAGGAACGTTTTGAATTGTCTAAATTCTAATGTAACTCATAGCAATGAATTGCAAGTCATATTTTCCATAAAGATTTCATTACCTTCATTAGGTGAATGAATCCTTTTGTAACAAACATGAATGTTGGTTAACTGGAAAACATGTAAATGAGTTACAAAATTAGAAGCTAGACAAATTACCGCGAAAATTGGTAAAAGGAAAACTAGCTTAATTTATCTAGTTGGTTTGCTTTAACCTTTAAAGGTGCTACATACCAGTATGGGGATGGTAGACCTGTTAAGGAAGAAATTGCATACCCAATTTTTCAAGTTAATAACATTGATGGATAACCCATCATTCACAGAGTAGAATACACCTTTTAGTACCTTAGTAATGATTACGTATGGTTCTTCAAAGGTGTAGGAAAGTAAAAAGCAAGCAAGTTGTTTTCACTGGTTATGCAACACTTACAATGTTGTCAGATTCAGTGGGAGCATTTGTGTTGCATTACTGAATAAGAAGTTGTTTATTGATTTCTAATTCAGTGGGAGCTACATGCCTTATTTCCTGTGTAGTAACCTAGATTATCTTCAAAGATAATTACTTTCCAATTGTAGGCACTTATGTTTTTAAGGAGAGTCATGTGCATTTCCTTACTAATCAATATAGTCCTACATCTACTTGTTATATCTATGACACAAATCATATTAATCTAATAAACGAACGTGTATCGTGTTGTTTATCTGCTACATGATGTTGTTCCGTGCACAAGTGGGAGAAATCTTTATTGTGTGCAAGGTACAACACATATTAATATGATTTAAATGAATTCTCTTGACTGTAAAGTAAGAGAATAACGTTCTAATAGGAAATATGCATTTAAATATGTATGATTGCCCTATTAAGAACATGTGTCAAGATGATAACGAAGACTACTTTATTTTCAATATTTATGTCATTCAATATTTAAGAAACACTTGTAGTTACAATTTATGTTACGTGAGAACATGAACTAGATTATAGCCCAAGGTAAAATATCCACGTGTCGTGAGAACGAGCATGGATGATTTTGCAGTTTCTTACGTTAAATTTTTCATGAAATGACATAATTAAATGAAGTAATCTAATACTACTTTGAATTTAAGTATTCGTTGAATGACTTAAATATATGTAGTAGATATTAACTTGAAATATTAATTGAAACCTGAGGTGGTGTTCATAATTACTTTAATTATAAATGTTTATGATTTTGTAAAGTCACAAACATAAAGTCTTTTAATACAAGACTTACAATATAAAGTAAGACGTTAACTTGCTATGTTTTAAGACATATGCATGAAGACAATGAGTTGATCAATGACTTATAACGTATAATGGGATTATAACTGGTATATCTTTTGACTTGGTCAAGAATACTTGTGTTATAATACATGCAATTGACTTGGTAATTCTATTGTACCATTAAGTTTTACTTTGTTGGTAAATAGGTAAGCCAAAGAATAGATGGTTATCTTAAATATTGTTAGATTATCTTACAATATTAATTCTAATGGAATACCATACTTTTATGGTATGTTCAGTTAGAAGAATCAAAATCTATTGGCATTGTTTGATTCAAGATAACTATAGTTTCTTCCAAAACGTTATCAAGGTTAGTAGATTGAGTATAGATTGAATATACTCAATAAGACTCCAACCTAGAAGATTGACAAGACACCATTTGTTTATGGAATGTGATGAATCACATTAAGTCTTATAATGAAGTTCTGAATTTGTTAAACTACTTGTAAAGGGGGTTGTAACAAACTAAAGTCAGGAACTGTCAATGTTTTTGTAATATCCCAAAAGAGAACAATGTATTGTTTCTCTACTTGCTAAACTATTTAAAGGTAAATCTTTAAATTGTTAAAGGCAAGTGGGAGTTTTGTTTAGATCTTGAAAGATTAAATTACAAAATATATAATCTTCTAAAATGCACTAGCAAAGATCATGGAGAGGCTAAACATGTAAATGATAGACCTCAATATGATGAAATTGTCATTCATAGATCCGAAAGGATATCTCAGATATTTAATATGCTGAGGAATATGAGTTACAGGATCATGGTAAGCCTGTTAATCATAATGATAAATTTACCAAATGTTGAATTGTGGTAAATCAATCATACTATGAATATTGAGATGCTGTCCATAAAGATAATCAACTTTAGATACTTTGTTTATCTTAATAGTTATTATGAGTTTCTTCAAAGGATGAAAACCCTAGTGGTTTAAATTTTTGTGTAGAAATCATATGGAAATATTGTACACATATTTAATGCATGTCTAGTGATAATAATATTAATCATAATTAAGTAATTAACTATGATTGAATATTCTTTCCTAGATACATTAAATAGAAGTATAAAGATTATAATTGTCATACTTAGTTTCATTGATATGAAAATTTGACAATGAATATAAAAACTCTTTGTTTTGGAATTACTTTTGCGAGGACGATAAGTAATGCAAAGGAGTTTTATGAATTCAAATAATCTTTGAATATGTACAGACTGCAAGAATCCATGAATGGATATATGCATGCATCTAAGAGATGATTCTTATGTTTAATATTAAACCCATGTTTGATTTAATAATTAAAATAAGATAGCTCATAAGTATTCCTGAAAGCTAGTGGGAGTATTATTTTTAAATCTTATAAGTTGTATGGGCAACTACATTCCACCTAAATTAAGTTTTAGTTGGTAATGAAACTTCGTTTGTAAGATTTGGAAATAAAACATACAACCTTGGAATATATGTTTATAAACATATGCGGTAAAATAAATGAGTCTAATAGAACATGATGGATATATATGAGATCTTAAAGTCTAACTTGAAGATTCATCATGTACATCATGTTGTAAGATTGTTGTATCATGCTTGATTACAAGATGATTTGACAACATTGAAAGTTGTTAGTGTAATAAATATTTTAAAAGGAATATGTTTGGATTTAGAATCACATTCCATAGTCTGGAGATGCTCCTAGATTCTATGGATGAAAATATGGCAATTGTTTCATAATTGTCATTGCCAACAAACTTGAGTTTTGGTAGGCACCAACATTACACTATAACTGTTCAAAGTTTACGGATGTTTAAAGAGCATATTGTTGTACACAATGATGCTAGTATAATTGAGATGACACTCAATTCTAGTCATGGTATCCTTGATGATGACCATGTTGACTAGTTATGCTCAACCAAGAGCATAGTTGCATTATACATTAAAGAATAAAGAATACTTTAAAACTTTAAAGTTTTGAAAGATGATTGTCATAAAAGGGTGGTTCAGGTTATCACGCACCTTATGGAATGATATGACAATATCAAGATATGTGTAAACATATACAAGAAATTCACTTGTTGAATTCTTGAAATAAGTATTCTCAAAATTCCTATAGATCAAAGTTAGTTGAAATTATGCCCTGTCAACAAGTATGATTATCATGACTTGAGGCAAAATTCATTAACTAAGAATTACCATGCATTGATCTATTTAGTATTTGGATAAAGGATATTGTAAACATTATTATGAAATAAAGTATTTTGTTACGTTTATTATTCATTTATTATGATGTTATCCTATATTTGCATGTTTAAATCCTTGAATAACTTAAGTTATTCTAAATAGTCCGTTGTCGATCAATAACATGGGAGTGATATTGAATTAAGACAAATCTGAGTATTAGTTAGAATATACTTGAAAGTATATTGATGCGTAGCATGACTAATTTCAGATGATATTCAATGAATTGAATATAGGACTTATCCCACCCGCATGATAATACTTTATGGATCTTTGTCATTAAGTATATCATGGATATTTATCCTCTGACTTGAGATACCAAAGATATGTCATCGATGTAGTGCATTTTTGTGAAGCAATCTAACGCTATACGTAACTGGTAGTTATAAGGGTTGTTTTCAGAAGTATTGCGAAATCTATGAATCCTGCTTGTAGTCAAAATGGGATTTGTTTCCTTCAAATTTATTTTGAAGTATAATACTGTTGGGCCCCTCTTAGGGTTGTTAAGATGTTTGCATGGCCATGCCCAAGGTCTTCTAGAATATGTTCAGAAGAATTGGTAATCTTAATCAATCACATAAAGCGAGAAGCAGAATAGTTAATTAAGAAATGAGTGAGATCCATATTCTTATTAACATGGTATTAGAAACAAAAGGATGAATATGATGATGAATCATCAAAACGTGGTTCTTCTCCAGAAAACCATACACGAGTTGTACCGGGGCATTAGCGTGTTGCTAGACGCTAACCAATGTCATTTCACGTTTTGTAAACATATCCAAGTGGGAGCTGTTGGAAATGTATATATTTACAAACATGTGAATGTCCGGATTCGAACTCGTGACCACGGGATTGCACACATTAGCGAATGAGAATTAAAGTTAATAATTAATGTTTATGTTTACGATTAATTATTGCACATTAAGTCCGGTTAACGATCGTTAAGTATTTAACGAAAAAATGACTAACGACCGTTAAATGAAAAGAGAAAGGACTAGAAATGGAAAGACTTGAAAAAGTTATGGGTTTTCCTTGGGCTTTCTTCATGGCCGGCCAAGGGGGGCTTTCCAAGCCCTAATCCATAACTTGTTCTCAAAGTATTCCATCTACTATATAAAGAGGGTTAGGTTCTAGGGTTTCATACACTTGTGCATTGAATTAACCCTAGATCTCTCCTCTCCTCTCCTCTCTCTTGTCCCATTTTCGGCCGAACACCCCATTTGTAAGTGAGTTTGGTTTCGTTTTTCTTAAACGAGGACTTGTGTTAGATCTAGCAATCGCTTGATTCGTTGGTTAATTCGTGTGTACAAGAACGTGGTTGTAAGACACTATTCTTACACCATTTGGTTGGAGTTGTAGAACGGTAAGGGACAACTCTTTAAACCACTTCTTTGGTTTGCTCTAGAGATCTGACATTCGCAAGAGGTACGTTACGCATACTTTCAGTTAATTAATTTATTTGTTATGATCTTTAAGTCTTCCGCTGTGTACTCTTGATGTCTTTATGTTTTATTGTATTTTATATATCATAAACTAAACAATATGTAAGTTTTTACTTGTTTGTTCCATTTTTTGTTTCAATTCTTTACATTTTTTACTTTCTTAAAATAGTGTGAATTTTTTGTAACTTTTTGGTATATGTAACACCAGCTAAACCTTTTTTTGGCTAATGAGTGATATGGATATTGTACATGCAACAATGACGGAGAAGCCACATAAAAAGTATTATTAAATGGCACACTAATAAACATTTTATTAAAAAAAAATAGCATGTACACCATAATGACCATGTGCCATGTTCAATTAATTGTTTGTACATTTGTACGAGTGTGTGTATGACTTTAGATTTGTTGAATGCACCAAACATGCATAAAAACAGTGTATGAGATGACATACATAGAATAGGGGGAAAAGGGATGAAATGTGAGTTAGTGTAGCAGTAAAATAACATAAAGCCATGTGTGAAAGTAGGGGTAGAGAGTAGGGTGGAGAGTTGTATCTTTTGACCAACTATTAACAACAATCATACATGATGTCTTATGAGTGTACCTTCAATATAAAAATCTTTATAAAAAGAGATAAATTGAAAGTATTGAAATTTGAAACCATAATTGAATGGAAAATGCAAAATGTTCATATATTTTGTTCCTACAAAAATGTCTTATTCATTGGACGTTGACAAATGTCAAAACGAGTGGTTTTGATGCAGAGAAAGAATGAGTGGAAAAAAACTACTATATAATCTTGTTGTGTGTTTAAAAGGAGTTGTAGGAAGAAAAAGTAGAAAGTTGTAGCAAAGCTCTAATTGAATTACCCAAAACAAGATCTGTCAAACTAACACCATGTTTATATATTAAGAAACCAAATAAACAATGTTTCAGTTTAGACTTTGAATATCAACATTAATAAACAAAAATCAAACTATTCCCAACTCTATTTTGAGGCATGTGAAGTTTTATATCTTATAAACTGTACAATATTTTGTGGCATAATAAAAAATTAACCTATTTTTCACTTAATGTGAAGTTTTATATCTTATAAACTGTACAATATTTTACATAACATTCAATGTCATCTTGAAATGCAGCCGTGAACAAGTGAAAACATTATTTGTTCATTTACTACTATACTAGCCCAACATTTTTTTTTTCATCAATTCATTTATGGGTTCATATCCCACTATAAACCCATCAACCGAACAACTCTCATTGTTCTCACTTATGAGCCACAAAAAAGATACCCCTTTATGTTTTAGATCAGCTACCCGATGTCAAATTGGAAACTACCAATTAACGGCCATATAGATGATCAATTAACAATAAAGGTCGATTTTCATGGGCCGTGCTTAGCACGACCTAAAAAACTACCTAGTAGATAGATAGAAGCTCTTGTTTAACTTTGGTTAGTCTTGAACATGAGTCAAGTAAGTTATGTATAAGTGTTGAAAGTTAAATGTGTCTTAAAAATAGAACTAGAGGGACTGAAATTGCCACCAGATGTTCCATAACTAGTTAAAGGTTGACTTTTGTTGACCCTACCCATCAAGTAAGTATATTCAATTGCTAGTGATTTTGTATTTTGACAATTAGGGTTCATGAGTTACGATTTTGGGTAATTGTATTTTCATATGAAATTAGCTTATAACTAGCTTATTTAACTTCATAAGCTCTGTTTGTTTTTTCTTTTCAACTCATAACCCAAAAAATGAGCTTGTTAAACTCGCAATAAGCTGTAAGTCGTTCAAATAAGCTATTACAAACATAAAGGCCCAAATCGCCCAATATCCAACCAATTTAAACGTTGGTCATTTACAGCACAAGCAGTATAACCCATAAAACATTAGGGTTTATCAAACACTCAGCTGACAGCCCCCAAATTATCAAAACCACCATGCCGAAACATTACAGACCTGCTGTAAGTCATGGGTTTTTTTTTATAACTGCTTACTTTGATTCATATGCTGTCAAGTTTGATGCTTTTATTATATCGGGTGTTTGGGTTAGCTTATTTCTGGCTTTTTGTGAAAGTGGGAATGAAAATAAGCTTATTTTCAGGGCTTATTAGCTTTTCAACTTGAGGGTTTTTTTTTATAAGTGCTTATTTTGATTCATATGCTGTCAAGTTTGATGCTTTTCTTATAGGGGGTGTTTGGATTAGCTTATTTCTGGCTTTTTGTGAAAGTGGGAATGAAAATAAGCTTATTTTCAGGGCTTATGAGCTTTTCAACTGGAGGTTTTTTTTATAAGTGCTTATTTTGATTCATATGTTGTAAAGTTTGATTCTTTTTATTAGGGGGGTGTTTGGATTAGCTTATTTCTGGCTTTTTGTGAAAGTGGGAACGAAAATAAGCTTATTTTCAGGGCTTATGAGCTTTTCAACTTGAGGGTTTTTTTTTTATTTAAGTTCATAGGCTGAGCGAGCTTATTTTTAAGATATTAAGCTCATGTTGGTTTAAAAAGTTGAGCTTATGAGCTTCATTAAATTTGATCTTTTTTACTGTAGATTGATAAATTTGATAAAGTGAAAATGATGTTTTTTTTTTTTTTTTTTTTTTTTTTTTTTTTTTTTTTTTTTTTTTTTATGGATATTTGTTTTGAAGTATATGTTGGTAAAAAGATTGTTAATTTGATAAATTTTTTGTTAGGGGGTGTTTGGATTTGATTGTTTTTTGGCTTATATGATATTGGTAAAGCTTATTTAAGTTCATAGGTTGGGCTTAGTGCAAGTTTCATAAGCTCTGTTTGTTTTTTCTTTTGAGCTTATCAGCTTCAACTTATAGCATATCTAAACTCATAAGCTCATAAGGTCAAGAAATAAGCTTATGAGCTTGTTAAACTCGCAATAAGCTGTAGATTGAGTATAGATTGAATATACTCAATAAGACTCCAACCTAGAAGATTGACAAGACACCATTTGTTTATGGAATGTGATGAATCACATTAAGTCTTATAATGAAGTTCTGAATTTGTTAAACTACTTGTAAAGGGGGTTGTAACAAACTAAAGTCAGGAACTGTCAATGTTTTTGTAATATCCCAAAAGAGAACAATGTATTGTTTCTCTACTTGCTAAACTATTTAAAGGTAAATCTTTAAATTGTTAAAGGCAAGTGGGAGTTTTGTTTAGATCTTGAAAGATTAAATTACAAAATATATAATCTTCTAAAATGCACTAGCAAAGATCATGGAGAGGCTAAACATGTAAATGATAGACCTCAATATGATGAAATTGTCATTCATAGATCCGAAAGGATATCTCAGATATTTAATATGCTGAGGAATATGAGTTACAGGATCATGGTAAGCCTGTTAATCATAATGATAAATTTACCAAATGTTGAATTGTGGTAAATCAATCATACTATGAATATTGAGATGCTGTCCATAAAGATAATCAACTTTAGATACTTTGTTTATCTTAATAGTTATTATGAGTTTCTTCAAAGGATGAAAACCCTAGTGGTTTAAATCTTTGTGTAGAAATCATATGGAAATATTGTACACATATTTAATGCATGTCTAGTGATAATAATATTAATCATAATTAAGTAATTAACTATGATTGAATATTCTTTCCTAGATACATTAAATAGAAGTATAAAGATTATAATTGTCATACTTAGTTTCATTGATATGAAAATTTGACAATGAATATAAAAACTCTTTGTTTTGGAATTACTTTTGCGAGGACGATAAGTAATGCAAAGGAGTTTTATGAATTCAAATAATCTTTGAATATGTACAGACTGCAAGAATCCATGAATGGATATATGCATGCATCTAAGAGATGATTCTTATGTTTAATATTAAACCCATGTTTGATTTAATAATTAAAATAAGATAGCTCATAAGTATTCCTGAAAGCTAGTGGGAGTATTATTTTTAAATCTTATAAGTTGTATGGGCAACTACATTCCACCTAAATTAAGTTTTAGTTGGTAATGAAACTTCGTTTGTAAGATTTGGAAATAAAACATACAACCTTGGAATATATGTTTATAAACATATGCGGTAAAATAAATGAGTCTAATAGAACATGATGGATATATATGAGATCTTAAAGTCTAACTTGAAGATTCATCATGTACATCATGTTGTAAGATTGTTGTATCATGCTTGATTACAAGATGATTTGACAACATTGAAAGTTGTTAGTGTAATAAATATTTTAAAAGGAATATGTTTGGATTTAGAATCACATTCCATAGTCTGGAGATGCTCCTAGATTCTATGGATGAAAATATGGCAATTGTTTCATAATTGTCATTGCCAACAAACTTGAGTTTTGGTAGGCACCAACATTACACTATAACTGTTCAAAGTTTACGGATGTTTAAAGAGCATATTGTTGTACACAATGATGCTAGTATAATTGAGATGACACTCAATTCTAGTCATGGTATCCTTGATGATGACCATGTTGACTAGTTATGCTCAACCAAGAGCATAGTTGCATTATACATTAAAGAATAAAGAATACTTTAAAACTTTAAAGTTTTGAAAGATGATTGTCATAAAAGGGTGGTTCAGGTTATCACGCACCTTATGGAATGATATGACAATATCAAGATATGTGTAAACATATACAAGAAATTCACTTGTTGAATTCTTGAAATAAGTATTCTCAAAATTCCTATAGATCAAAGTTAGTTGAAATTATGCCCTGTCAACAAGTATGATTATCATGACTTGAGGCAAAATTCATTAACTAAGAATTATCATGCATTGATCTATTTAGTATTTGGATAAAGGATATTGTAAACATTATTATGAAATAAAGTATTTTGTTACGTTTATTATTCATTTATTATGATGTTATCCTATATTTGCATGTTTAAATCCTTGAATAACTTAAGTTATTCTAAATAGTCCGTTGTCGATCAATAACATGGGAGTGATATTGAATTAAGACAAATCTGAGTATTAGTTAGAATATACTTGAAAGTATATTGATGCGTAGCATGACTAATTTCAGATGATATTCAATGAATTGAATATAGGACTTATCCCACCCGCATGATAATACTTTATGGATCTTTGTCATTAAGTATATCATGGATATTTATCCTCTGACTTGAGATACCAAAGATATGTCATGGATGTAGTGCATTTTTGTGAAGCAATCTAACGCTATACGTAACTGGTAGTTATAAGGGTTGTTTTCAGAAGTATTGCGAAATCTATGAATCCTGCTTGTAGTCAAAATGGGATTTGTTTCCTTCAAATTTATTTTGAAGTATAATACTGTTGGGCCCCTCTTAGGGTTGTTAAGATGTTTGCATGGCCATGCCCAAGGTCTTCTAGAATATGTTCAGAAGAATTGGTAATCTTAATCAATCACATAAAGCGAGAAGCAGAATAGTTAATTAAGAAATGAGTGAGATCCATATTCTTATTAACATGGTATTAGAAACAAAAGGATGAATATGATGATGAATCATCAAAACTTGGTTCTTCTCCAGAAAACCATACACGAGTTGTACCGGGGGCATTGGCGTGTTGCTAGACGCTAACCAATGTCATTTCACGTTTTGTAAACATATCCAAGTGGGAGCTGTTGGAAATGTATATATTTACAAACATGTGAATGTCCGGATTCGAACTCGTGACCACGGGATTGCACACATTAGCGAATGAGAATTAAAGTTAATAATTAATGTTTATGTTTACGATTAATTATTGCACATTAAGTCCGGTTAACGATCGTTAAGTATTTAACGAAAAAATGACTAACGACCGTTAAATGAAAAGAGAAAGGACTAGAAATGGAAAGACTTGAAAAAGTTATGGGTTTTCCTTGGGCTTTCTTCATGGCCGGCCAAGGGGGGCTTTCCAAGCCCTAATCCATAACTTGTTCTCAAAGTATTCCATCTACTATATAAAGAGGGTTAGGTTCTAGGGTTTCATACACTTGTGCATTGAATTAACCCTAGATCTCTCCTCTCCTCTCCTCTCTCTTGTCCCATTTTCGGCCGAACACCCCATTTGTAAGTGAGTTTGGTTTCGTTTTTCTTAAACGAGGACTTGTGTTAGATCTAGCAATCGCTTGATTCGTTGGTTAATTCGTGTGTACAAGAACGTGGTTGTAAGACACTATTCTTACACCATTTGGTTGGAGTTGTAGAACGGTAAGGGACAACTCTTTAAACCACTTCTTTGGTTTGCTCTAGAGATCTGACATTCGCAAGAGGTACGTTACGCATACTTTCAGTTAATTAATTTATTTGTTATGATCTTTAAGTCTTCCGCTGTGTACTCTTGATGTCTTTATGTTTTATTGTATTTTATATATCATAAACTAAACAATATGTAAGTTTTTACTTGTTTGTTCCATTTTTTGTTTCAATTCTTTACATTTTTTACTTTCTTAAAATAGTGTGAATTTTTTGTAACTTTTTGGTATATGTAACACCAGCTAAACTTTTTTTTGGCTAATGAGTGATATGGATATTGTACATGCAACAATGACGGAGAAGCCACATAAAAAGTATTATTAAATGGCACACTAATAAACATTTTATTAAAAAAAAATAGCATGTACACCATAATGACCATGTGCCATGTTCAATTAATTGTTTGTACATTTGTACGAGTGTGTGTATGACTTTAGATTTGTTGAATGCACCAAACATGCATAAAAACAGTGTATGAGATGACATACATAGAATAGGGGGAAAAGGGATGAAATGTGAGTTAGTGTAGCAGTAAAATAACATAAAGCCATGTGTGAAAGTAGGGGTAGAGAGTAGGGTGGAGAGTTGTATCTTTTGACCAACTATTAACAACAATCATACATGATGTCTTATGAGTGTACCTTCAATATAAAAATCTTTATAAAAAGAGATAAATTGAAAGTATTGAAATTTGAAACCATAATTGAATGGAAAATGCAAAATGTTCATATATTTTGTTCCTACAAAAATGTCTTATTCATTGGACGTTGACAAATGTCAAAACGAGTGGTTTTGATGCAGAGAAAGAATGAGTGGAAAAAAACTACTATATAATCTTGTTGTGTGTTTAAAAGGAGTTGTAGGAAGAAAAAGTAGAAAGTTGTAGCAAAGCTCTAATTGAATTACCCAAAACAAGATCTGTCAAACTAACACCATGTTTATATATTAAGAAACCAAATAAACAATGTTTCAGTTTAGACTTTGAATATCAACATTAATAAACAAAAATCAAACTATTCCCAACTCTATTTTGAGGCATGTGAAGTTTTATATCTTATAAACTGTACAATATTTTGTGGCATAATAAAAAATTAACCTATTTTTCACTTAATGTGAAGTTTTATATCTTATAAACTGTACAATATTTTACATAACATTCAATGTCATCTTGAAATGCAACCGTGAACAAGTGAAAACATTATTTGTTCATTTACTAGTACTATACTAGCCCAACATTTTTTTTTCATCAATTCATTTATGGGTTCATATCCCACTATAAACCCATCAACCGAACAACTCTCATTGTTCTCACTTATGAGCCACAAAAAGATACCCATTTATATGTTAGATCAGCTACCCGATGTCAAATTGAAAACTACCAATTAACGGCCATATAGATGATCAATTAACAATAAACTTCGATTTGCATGGGCCGTGCTTAGCACGACCTAAAAAACTACCTAGTAGATAGATAGAAGCTCTTGTTTAACTTTGGTTAGTCTTGAACATGAGTCAAGTAAGTTATGTATAAGTGTTGAAAGTTAAATGTGTCTTAAAAATAGAACTAGAGGGACTGAAATTGCCACCAGATATTCTATAACTAGTTCAAGGTTGACTTTTGTTGACCCTATCCATCAAGTAAGTATATTCAATTGCTAGTGATTTTGTATTTTGACAATTAGGATTCATGACTTATGATTTTGGGGATATTGGGTAATTGTATTTTCATATGAAATTAGCTTATTTAAGTTCATAGGTTGAGAGCTAATTACAAGTTTCATAAGCTCTGTTTGTTTTTTCTTTTCAACTCATAACCCAAATAATGTGCTTGTTAAACTCGCAATAAGCTATTACAAACACCCCCTGAGAATAAGCCCAGTTTTTAGTGTTTATGCGCTTATGGCTTATTTAAGCTTATAAGCTGAAGTGGATACAAGTTTGATAAACTCATAAGCTCAACTTTTATTGGCTTATGAACTTATCAACTTGAGCTTAATTATATAAGTTCATTAGCCAATAACAGTTGAGCTTATTAGCTTTTCTGATTTCAAATAAGCACCTGAGCCTAGAAAATAAGTTCATCTGTATACCTTCTTAATTTGATGTTTTGTACTGTACTATAATTAAAAGGTTGTATATTTGATCTTTTTTTAATTGAATTTTATAGGGAAAGAAGAAGGAAGGTAATGCGGCTTCATGTTTCGCTTCTTAATTAGATATGTAACAAGGTCACAAGCTGTTAAGTACCTTCAAGTTTCGCTTAAAGTTTTCAGGTATCATTCGTTTCTTCGTATTTACTGTTTACTGTATGTGCGTTTTTGTTTTTATGTTAGTTGATGATGATTAGGTGCACTAGAGGGATGTTTGTGTTAGTATATTTAGCGGGCGTTTGAGCTTATGTTATCTCCAAAAAGCTTGCAAGCCCTTTTTTGGGCGTATGAGCTTAGCAAGTTGAACTTATCATCTCAAATAAGCCACAAGGTCAACTTGATAACCTCTAAGCCAAAAGGGGGCTTGTTCTTCAAAGATACATATGATCAAAAGCTTGCTATATAAGCTAAAACAAACACCCTCTAGAAGAATGGATATTTAAGCAATCTTGCTTGTAAAAAGCTCATTTTATAGTTAGTAGGTAAAATTATATGTACTCGTATGTGCATAATCTGTGAATTTGCCAATAAAGGGGTTAAAGAAGAAAAAAATGTGTTTATAATGTAATGTTTTGAACTCTTTTTATTATAAGTTGGAACCTTTTTTTTTAACGGTAATCAAGCTTTATTTGCTTAGTTTTACAAAAGTTTGTATAATGTAAACTCGTTTTATCGTGTTAGGTTCAAAAAGGTGCTATTTTTTATTCTAAGGTAGACGTGAACAGTTTTTGCAACTGAAAACGGTAACATAAGTTGAGCGTTGAATAGTTTAATTGTAGACTGAGAGTGCTATGTCTCGGCTTCTGTAGCAAGATGGTTGGTTATATTGGTTTACAAGTATACCCCTTAACACTGAATCTAGTTATATATCTGTGAACTGAAACCGGAAATGCAAAGTGTTATAAAATGTGGGCCTAATTGTGACTTTGTATAAGTTATTTTCAAGAGTCTGTACATGAAGAATTTGATTATGTCATTGTTTAGAGAGGCTGGCTAATTTTTAGGCTGAAAACTGTATTTGATGTTTGGTGTTTTAACTGTGATATGCTGTACATTTTCGACTTTTAGCGTATAACACATTAAATCATGGGTGTTCATTTTAATAGGAAATTATGTATCTTCAAAGGCGTTTTCCCTCGAGATCCAAAGAAGAAGGTGAAGGGAAACCACCATACCTATTATCACATGAAAGATATCGCGTTTCTTAAACATGAACCACTTCTTGAGAAGTTCCGTGAGATGCGATCATATGAGAAAAAGGTGAAGAAGGCCATGTCTAAGAAGAACAAGGATCTTGCTGAACGCTTATTGACAAGAAAACCTACTTATACTCTTGATATGCTTATTCGTGAAAGGTTAGTGTTACTTTATCTAATAAATCACCTTTTTACCCGGTTTTGCAAATTATTATCACTTACTGATTGATGTTTTTTTCTTTTGTTTTAGATATCCCAAGTTTATTGATGCGTTAAGACTTAAGAGATCTAGACGACTGTCTCACTATGGTCCAACTTTTTGCTGCACTACCTGCTATCGAGAGGGAAAGTATTCAGCCTGAGCGAATCCATAACTGTCGAGGGTACATGGGGTCACAGATTTCGGATTTATATCGTTGCTGGCCAGGTTTTTCTGTATCATAACAATGGTATATAGTTTCTTTAGGTTGAGCCTTGAGTGGCAGGCGTATATCTCTCGTACACATCAACTAAGAAAGGCTTTCATATCTGTCAAAGGCATATATTACCAGGTACAATGATCATGCCATATCTGTGTAGTTTTTGTTTACGTGTAATTCACCTAATCTAAATATACCAATTTACATTTGTTCAGGCTGAGGTTGACGGTCAAAAGGTCACATGGTTGACTCCTCATGCGCTCCAGCAAGTCATGCCTCAAGATGTTGATTGCAAGATTATGCTTACCTTCTTGGAGTTCTATGAGGTTTGTCGATCACAATTTCATACCTTTCTTTTGAGTTTTGTACTGTTACTGTGGGTGCATTTTGTAATATGTCGAGCTTTATTCGTACTTACAAATACGCCAATTTATTGTGCAGACTCTCCTTGGTTTTGTCAATTTCAAACTCTACGAGTCGATTAATTTGAAGTATCCACCTATCCTTGATCCTCGATTGAAAGCTTTAGCAGCTGGTATGAACTTGCTATCTCATGACAAACTGTTAATATGTCACTATACTTGAGTGTCCTGTTTATAGAGATGTTAACTTTTTCTTCATAATTAGCAGATTTATATGCTTTGACAAGATATGTTGATGCTAAAGACCGGACAAGTGGAGCAAACGATGAAGAGTCTGAGCTTAGACTCGCCCAGCTTCAGGACCAACTTCCTAGTAATGAACCAGGTGCCTTGATGAATCTTGTTGTAAACGCTGCTTCTGTTAGTGAAGATGATGAAGAAACGAAGGCCTGTAAAACCCTCTTCCAAAACAAGACGTTCTTCTTGGGTCGTGAGGTAGGATCAATGTATTATTATAGCTTATTATAAATTGCACGTTTAAGCTCTCTTTGTCTTTATTTTGCTTAAAAGTGAATCACCGTGTTGTTCAGGTTCCAAGGGAGTCGTTGCTTTTTGTTATAACCTCCTTCGGTGGTGTGGTTTCGTGGGAAGGGGATGGAGCTCCATTTGAGGAATCTAACCAGGACATTGATTATCAGATATGTTGTAAGACCCGGCTCTGATATCTGATAAAACAAACACAATAAATAACTGATCTGCAAATATCCCTTGGCTACGTAATAGAAGACTATTATTCAGCGTTGTTTTCATTATCTTATTGAAACTTCTATTTTGTGCAGATTGTTGATAGGCCGACTCAAAGTCACAAGTTTATTTCCAGAGACTATATACAGCCACAATGGGTCTTTGACTGCATAAACGCAAGAATCATACTACCAACCGAGTATATGGTTGGAAAGTAAGTTTTGAAATTCTCGCCATTGATATAGTACTTTAATCTTTTTTTCTAAAGAGTAAAGTCCAAAATACATCCCTGTGTGGTTTGTCCTTTGTATCGCTTTACATCCCTAAACTTTTTTTTGGCACAAAATCATCCCTCCGTTAGTAAAGTTGGCACAAATACATCTCTCTGTTAGTAAAATCAGTTAGTGGGGACTAATGGTGCAATAAATATTTGCACCGTTTGTCCTTAGGACTAACGATGCAATAAAATAAATTGCACCGTTAGTCCTAAAGACTAACGGTGCACTCCACCGCCACCTACCACCACCACCGCCACCCACCACCACCCAACGCCACCTACCACCTACCACCGCCACCTACCACCTCCACCACCTATGTGATTATGTAGATTTATTTTGAGTTAGGATACGGAGGTTGTGGAGATTTATTTTAGGTTCGTTGCATATGCCTTGATGTGTTGTCGTCTAGCCGATGACGTATGGCCTTTAGGCCTAATAACAAATTCCAGAGTAGAAATTGTAAGAAAAAGAAAATTTCAAATTTCAGAGCCAAACGAATTACACAAAGTGATTGTAATTTCCCATAAGTGTAGTCTAAAGGACCTAAAAGGTGGCAATTTAGCAAGCTTAAAACTTCCATATTAGGCAAAGAGGATGATAAACCCTAACACCAATCTAACTTTTGTGATGATATGTTCACATTATCAAGATAAAGATTTTGTAACCGTGTGAGGTTATGAACAAATGTTGCTAGATCCGGGGTTTCAAGCTTTAGTGAACGAGTTCTATAGGGAAAAAAAGCAAAGAAAGATCAAGACTTTGGAAACTTGTCAGATGTGACAGTTCTTGTCAGTGGTGATCGAAAAACCCGAATTCGACAAGTTTATATATAATAAGCTTGCAAAACTGCCAGTTCTTAAAGGAATCGGTGTGAAATTAAAGTAATTCTCTGTTACACCCCAAAATCAAATGAGGTACTTTTATATTATATTATATTATTTGTATGACTATGTTTGATTTTATAAGCAAGTTGTTATGTATAAGTGTTGAAAGTTAAATGTGTCTTAAAAATAGAACTAGAGGGACTGAAATTGCCATGAGACCAAACCTCCACCAGATATTCTATAACTACTTCAAGGTTGACTTTTGTCGACTTTAAGATCATCCCCATCAATTACTAGTGATTTTGTATTTTGACAATTAGGGTTCATGATTTATGATTTTGGGGATATTGTATTTTCATATGAAATTAGCTTATTTAATTACGAGTTTCATAAGCTCTGTTTGATTTTTGCTTTTGAACTCATAACCCAAAAAATGAGCTTATGAGCTTGTTAAACTCGAGATAAGCTGTAAGTCCATCAAATAAGCTATTACAAACATAAAGGCCCAAATATCCAACCAATTTAAACGTTGGTCATTTACAGCACAAGCATAAAACATTAGGGTTTATCAAACACAGAGCTGACAGCCCCCAAATTATCAACCAAACCATGCCGAAACATTACAGACCTGCTGTAAGTCATCATGGTTTTTTGCTTTTCATTTGGCTCTCAATTTCATGCTTTTTTAATTAAGTTTATTGATGGGCTTATGAGCTTATTCAAGTTTATGAGCTTAGTTTTTAGTTTGATTGATGGGCTTATGAGCTTATTCAAGTTTGTTTAGTGGATTAGCTTATTTCATTGGTTTATGGAGTTTTTATTTTGATAAGCTTAGGTTTTAGCTTATGGCTTATTCAAGTTCATAAGCTCAAGTTAATAAG
This sequence comes from Chrysanthemum seticuspe, assembly GCA_019973895.1. Lineage (NCBI taxonomy): Eukaryota > Viridiplantae > Streptophyta > Magnoliopsida > Asterales > Asteraceae > Chrysanthemum > Chrysanthemum seticuspe. The sequence continues at coordinate 336,030,147 of BPTQ01000009.1, forward strand.
TTTGTAATTTGATGAAAAGGTTGTTAATTTGGATTATCTTAGTTCATTGGTTTATGGGTTTTTTTTTATAAGCTTAGGTTTTAGCTTATGGATTATTCAAGCTCATAAGCTCATATTAATAAGCTTGTAATTTTAGAAGGGATGAAAAAGCTTATTTCTCGGTCTTATGGGTTTATTTTTATGAAGTTTTTAAAGCCAATTAGCTTATTTCATTGGTTTATGGAGTTTTTATTTTGATAATCTAAGGTTTTAGCTTATAGCTTATTCAAGTTCATAAGCTCAAGTTAATAAGTTTGTAATTTGATGAAAAGGTTGTTAATTTGGATTAGCTTAGTTCATTGGTTTATGGGTTTTTTGTTATAAGCTTAGGTTTTAGCTTATGGATTATTCAAGCTCATAAGCTCATGTTAATAAGCTTGTAATGATAGAAGGGATGAAAAAGCTTATTTATCGGTCTTATGGGTTTATTTTTATGAAGTTTTTAAAGCCAATAAGCTTAGTTTTTAAGCTTGATTGATGTATATATGAGCTTATTATGAGCTTATTACAAGTTTAACGAGCTTACAAGTTCAGTTTTTTGCTTATTCAAGTTCATAAGCTCATAAGCTAAAGAAATTGAGTTAAATTTTTACTATACTACTCAGTTGGTTTAAATGCTGTAAATTGGATTTTTTTTTTTACCTCAGTTTGATATATTTTGTGTCAAGTTGATGTTTCTATGACTGTTTGAAGTATATGTTGGTAAAATGATTGTTAATTTGATAAAAAGGTTGTTGTGGGGTGTTTGGATTAGACTATTTCTTGGGCTTGTATGAATTTGGTAAAGCTGATAAGCTCGGTTTTCAGGGCTTATGAGCTTTTCAACTTGAGGGGGTGTTTGAGTAAGCTTGTTTTTGGGTTTACTTGCTTATTGTAGAGCTAATAAGCTCGTTTTTATGAGCTTATGAACTAATATAAGCTATAAGCTTATACGTCTTAAAAAATTCAGCTTGTCAAACATGTACTAAGTTCGTAAGTCCATCGAATAAGTTAAAACAAACACCACATGAGAGCAAGCTCAGTTTTTATGGCTTCTGAGCTTATGACTTATTCAAGCTCATAAGCCCTGAAAACTGAGCTTATCGGCTTTCCTAACTTCAAGAAAGCACATAAGCCCAGGCGATAAGCTTATCCAAATACCCCCTTAATTTGATGTTTTGTACTGTACCATAATGAAAAGGTTGTATAATTGATCTTTTTTATTTGAATTTTATAGGGAAAAAAGAAGGAAGGTAATGCGGCTAGATATGTAACAAGGTCACAAGCTGTTAAGTACCTTCAAGTTCCGCTCAAAGTTTTCAGGTATTATTCATTTCTTCATAGATACGGTTTACTGTTTGTGCATTTGTGTTTTTAGTTTAGTTGATGATGATTAGGTGCACTAGAGGGGTGTTTGTGTTAGCATATTTAGCGGGCATATGAGCTTATGTTAATTTCGAAAAGCTTGCAAGCCCTTTTTTGGGCGTGTGTGGTTAGCAAGTAGAGCTTATAATCTCAAATAACCCACAAGGTCAACTTGATAATTTCTAAGCCAAAAAAGGGAGCTTGTGAGCTTTTTCAGAGTTACATACGATCAAAAGCTTGCTAAATAAGCTAAAAGAAACACCCTCTAGAAGAATGGATATTTACAAAAGAGCTTATATTTATAGTTATTAGTTGACGATGATCAGGTACGCTAGGGGGTGTTTGTGTTAGCTTATTTTGGCAGACATAATGACCTTATATTAATCTGGAAAGATCCCAAGTTCCTTTTTTGGGCTTGGGAGCTTAGCAAGTTGAGCTTATCATCTCAAATAAGCCATACGGTCAACTTGATAAGCTCGTAAGCTATAAAAGGGAGCTTATGAGGCTATGAGCTTTGTCAAAGCTGTAAAAGATCATACGTTTGCCAAATAAGCTAAAACTAATACCAATCATTGCGTAAAATTACATGTTCATGTATTTGCATATTCTGTGAAAAATGTGTTTATAATGTAATGTTTTATACTCTTTTTATTATAAGTTGGAACCTTTTTTTGAATGGTAATCAAGCTTTATTTGCTTAGTTTTACAAAAGTTTGTATAATGTAAACTCGTTTTATCGTGATAGGTTAAAAAGGTGCTATTTTTTACTCTTAGGTAGACGTGGACAGTTTTTGTAACTGATAATGGTAACATAAGTTGAGCGTTGAATAGTTTAATTGTAGACTGAGAGTGCTATGTCTCGGCTTCTGTAGAAAGATGGTTGGTTATATTGGTTTACAAGTTATCCCCTTAACACTGAATCTTCTGTGAACTGAAACCGGAAATTAAAAGTGTTTGAAGTTATAAAATGTGGGCCTAATTGTGACTTTGTATAAGTTATTTTCATGAGTATTTACATGAAAATTTTGATTACGCCATTGTTTAGAGATCCTGGCTAATTTTTAGGCTGAAAACAGTATTCGATGTTTGGTGTTTTAACTGACATGTTATTCATTTTCGAGTTTTTGCTTATAACATATCAAATCTTGGGTGTTCATTTCAATAGGAAATTATGTATCTTCAAAGGGGTTTTCCCACGGGATCCAAAGAAGAAGGTGAAGGGAAACCACCATACCTATTATCACATGAAAGATATCGCGTTTCTTAAACATGAGCCACTTCTTGAAAAGTTCCGTGAGATGCGCTCATATGAGAAAAAGGTGAAGAAGGCCATGTCTAAGAAGAACAAGGATCTTGCTGAACGCTTATTGACACGGAAGCCTACTTATACTCTTGATATGCTTATTCGTGAAAGGTTAGTATTACTTTATCTAATAAATAACCTTTTTACTCGGTTTTGCAAATTATTATCACTTACTGATTGATGTTTTTTTCTTTTGTTTTAGATATCCCAAGTTTATTGATGCGTTAAGAGATTTAGACGACTGTCTCACTATGGTCCATCTTTTTGCTGCACTACCTGCTATCGAGAGGGAAAGTATTCAACCTGAGAGAATTCATAACTGTCGAGGGTACGTGGGATCACAGATTTCAGATTTATATCGTAGCTGGCCAGGTTTTTCTGTATCATAACAATGGTATATATGTTTCTTTAGGTTGAGCCTTGAGTGGCAGGCGTATATCTCTCGTACACATAAACTAAGAAAGGCTTTCATATCTGTCAAAGGCATATATTACCAGGTACAACGATCATGCCATATCTGTGTAGTTTTTGTTTACGTGTAATTCACCTAATCTAAATATACCAATTTACATTTGTTCAGGCTGAGGTTGACGGTCAAAAAGTCACATGGTTGACTCCTCATGCGCTCCAGCAAGTCATGCCTCAAGATGTTGATTACAAGATTATGCTTACCTTCTTGGAGTTCTATGAGGTTTGTCGATCACAATTTCATACCTTTCTATTGAGTTTTGTACTGTTGTTGTGAGTGCATTTTGTAATCTGTCGAGCGTTATTCGTACTTACAAATACACCAATTTATTGTGCAGACTCTCCTTGGTTTTGTCAATTTCAAACTCTACGAGTCGATTAATTTGAAGTATCCACCTATCCTTGATCCTCGATTGAAAGCTTTAGCAGCTGGTTTGAACTTGCTATCTCATGACATAACTGTTAATATGTCACTAGAGTGTACTGTTTATAGAGATGTTAACCTTTTCTTCATAATTGGCAGATTTATATGCTTTGACAAGATATGTTGATGCTAAAGACCGGACAAGTGGAACAAACGATGAAGAGTCTGAGCTTAGACTCGCCCAGCTTCAGGACCAACTTCCTAGTAATGAACCAGGTGCATTGATGAATCTTGTTGTAAACGCTGCTTCTGTCAGTGAAGATGATGAAGAAACGAAGGCCTGTAAAACCCTCTTCCAAAACAAGACGTTCTTCTTGGGTCGTGAGGTAGGATCAATGTATTATTATTGCTTATTATAAATTGCACGTTTAAGCTCTCTTTGTCTTTATTATGCTTAAAAGTGAATCGTTGTGTTTTTCAGGTTCCAAGGGAGTCGTTGCTTTTTTTTATAACCTCTTTCGGTGGCGTGGTTTCGTGGGAAGGAGATGGAGCTCCATTTGAGGAATCTAACCAGGACATTGATTATCAGGTATGTCGTAAGACCCGGCTCTGATATCTGATAAAACAAACAAAATAAATAAATGCCCTAGTTTGTTGTTGATGAAATATTTATCTCTAATAACTGATCTGCTGATATCCCTTGGCTACGTAATAGAATATTATTATTCAGCGTTGTTTTAATTATCTTATCAAAACTTTTATTTTGTGCAGATCGTTGATAGGCCGACTCAAAGTCACAAGTTTATTTCCCGAGACTACATACAGCCACAATGGGTCTTTGACTGCATAAACGCAAGAATCATACTACCTACTGAGGATTATATGGTTGGAAAGTAAGTTCTGAAATTGTCGTGATTGATCTAGTACTTTAATCTTGTTTTCTAAATGTTGACATATTATTTTGTGAATAATTAGGGTTCTTCCACCGCATCTTTCTCCATTTGTTGACAATGAAGCAGAAGGGTATGTACCCGAGTATGCAGATACGATTAAAAGGCTTCAAGCAGCTGCAAGAAAAGAAATCCTTCCAATGCCAGGTGCGGAATTGGATGATCTCGATAACGCCCATTTACTTGTCGAAGGAGTCATTGATAGGGCTGAAGCTAAAGAAGCTGCTGAAAGAAAACGGAAGGTTCGTTATTTGTTTTGCAAATCTTTATACGTTTTTCAGCGTCATATTCTTCTACTCACTGATGAGATTTTCGTTGTATGCAGATGGCAATTGATGAAAAACAGTTCCATCAAGAACTGAAAATGGAAATGAAAGGGATGCAGCAGACATCTGATACTACTGAGATTAAGAAGACTGGTGAAAAAGACGACGCTGATGATGCATCTCCAAAACAGCTTATCAATGATGATGAAGACATGGCCATGCTAACTATGTCACGTAAAAAGAGGGGATTGTATAATGCCATACAGGTTAGTTTCCGTTTATGTCACTAGTTAAATATCTGTTCTTTGTAATGAAAAACATTCGAAAATTACCAAGTTCCATTGCCGACTGAACTATTGTTTCATTTACTTTTACAGATTAGCAATCAACGGAAGAAGGCAAACGTCGATAGTCTCGAGAAGAGGAAGAAAAATCTCAAGAAAAACAAGGAAACGTCATCAGACTGAAGCTGATTTTTTCTGTAGGGTTACTGCTACGTGTATGGGCGGTATTAAATTTTGTAGCTATCGGTTTTTTGATTCTGTTTCCAGATCTTCTAATCGGAATTATTCCCAGACTTTTTATATTTTTTTGTGACATACTGTTTTTGCTACAATATATGGAAAAGCATCAAACTTGTTGCAATCACAATGTATGCGCCTACAAAGTACTTTGTCTTAAGCTCTTTTGAGAAGCTTAATAGCTTATAATGAGTGTGTGCAGTATGAAATCATATCAAAATTTCTAGCATTTGGTGATCGGTTTTCAATCACCCGTTTTGGTATATGACGCATATCGAGAATGAATGTGTGCATCATAACAAAACGGTTCATTACCAAAGTAGTTAATTCACACTGATCACAACCATCAACTACCCAAAATTTTAAAAACAAAACCTTATTCGAATTTATAATGCAAATTGCTATGTAATAAGTTTTGACGTGTAGAAAATAGACAATGATTTTCATGAGACATTAAAAGTAGGTTCATTGGCTCGCTAAGCGACGAGATCTAAATCAGTGGGTCTTGATATGGCTTCATTCAAATACTATCAATCAATTTGACGGAAACATTTTATTGTGTGGACAATAGCAAAGAAAGAAATTGCAAGGAAGCTAACAAAATGCTAGTTGCATGTGCATGATAATGCTAGCTATTGACTTCACCATTTACATTAGAGTGAAACCAAATTCCCTTGACTAGTTCTTAGCCTTGCAAATTAGCTTATCCAAACTATGAAAAGCTATTAACCTCTTCAGAAAAACCTAGCCAAACTCCCTCTTATTTACCATTCTACTTTATTATATAAATTTTTTGTTCACCTGTTTTGTTGTTAGTATGATAGTGCATGCACATTAGAAAAGATATTTTACCTCTGCAAAGATCACTTGCAGTTGTTTCTGTAGATACCGAGTATGGTCAGGTGACTTCCGTTTTGCATTGAAAGTGAAAAATCCAGTTGGTTAGACGGGATGGGTAATGGGTCGAAAAGCGTAATTCTGGTACAGCTTAAAGCAGGTCCTTTTGGGTTGACAGCCTTTAATAAGCCACCTGTTGAACCACATTATCTGATCTTTGAGCTCATCAGTTAGAAGCTAGGCAATCAAAATAGGGTACTTCTCTCCGACGTATGTTGAATATCAAACATCTTTCAATAAAAACAAATCCTGTAAATCATTATAAAGTAAAATCAATTCGTTTATAATAATATTAAGACAATGTTAGTATCTTTATTTCTTACTACAAGAAGTTAGTTGCACAATGTTAAGGTAACCATAGTCCCTTCAATAGAATTTAGAGTAGACGTCAAAGTCAATAGTTTGTCTAATTGTGAATACTTGACTCATAAATTCGAGTCTATGAAATAAATATAAATAAAATACTTGTCACGAGATCATAATTAAACAGATTTAGCAAATTTCATATGCTCGAGTGTTCACAAACATCATTTGTGCCTAACATTCTAGTTCATAATGAAAACCCAAATCTGCTTTCAGATATTCTTGTTACCCTTTTACCTGATCTTGTTTGGGATCAATACGTTGTTGGTTTCAGGCCAATGTTAAATAAACCACCAAACGATTTTGATCCAGTTGAAAAACGAACTGCAGTTCAATTCTTCACTTTCAACAAAGCTAGTGTCTTGGAAGCCAAATGCCACAGATTGCTGCTCGTGGGGAGGTGTCACCTGCAGCATCAAGGGTCAGGTTATCGGTTTAGACTTGAGCAGCGAAACGATATCAGGTGGAATTACTGATTCCAGTGCTCTATTTGGTCTAAAGAATCTTGAAAGCCTGAATCTTGCTGAAAATAACTTCAATTTCACAAAGATTCCTACAAGATTTGGAAGTCTTGCAAGTTTGTTGTATTTAAACTTGTCGAATTCGATGTTTGGAGGCCAGATTCCGGAAGAACTCTCACAGCTGACAAGGCTGGAAGTTCTTGATCTCTCTTCATTTTTCTCCGATGAATTTCACTCACTGAAACTCGAGAACCCAGGTTTAGCCACACTTGTTCGCAACCTCACACGGCTAAGGGTTCTTTATATGGATAGTGTGAAAATGTCAGCAAATAAACTCGATTGGTGCCAGGGTTTATCATCATCTTTGCCTAATTTGGAAGTTTTAAGCTTGTCAAATTGTCAACTTTCAGGCCCTTTAGATGAGTCCCTTCAGAAGCTGCAATCACTTTCGGTAATTTGTCTGGCTTATAACGATTTGAGTGCTCCAGTTCCAGATTTCTTTGCAAATTTTAAGAATTTGACAATATTGAATCTTGCTGAATGTAACTTGATTGGAACATTTCCCAAAAATGTCCTCCAGTTGCAAAAGTTGCAGAGTCTTGATTTATCAGAAAACACAGATCTTAACGGCTCTTTACCAGATTTTTCTGTGAACAGAGCTCTTCAGAGTTTAGTGATCAGCGGAACAAACTTTTCCGGAGGGATACCAGAATCTATTGGAAATCTTGATAAGTTATCCTGGATAGAACTGCAGCAAAACAATTTTGCAGGAACCATACCAGAGTCCATGAAAAGACTCACTCAACTCTCCTATGTGGACTTGTCATCAAATAATTTTATCGGGAAGATCCCGTCATTTCAGCTTTGCAAGAAACTTGCCCATATTGACCTCTCGAGGAACAGTTTTTCCGGATGGATACCAGAATCTATTGGAAATCTTGATAAGTTATCCAGGATAAAACTGCAGCTGAACAATTTCACAGGACCTATACCAGAGTCCATGAAAAAACTCACTCAACTCTCCTTTGTGGACTTGTCGTCGAATAAGTTTATCGGGAAAATCCCGTCATTTCGGCTTTGCAAGAATCTTACTTACATCGACCTCTCAAGAAATGGTTTATCGGGTATGATTCCTTTTGATCACTTTCAAGATCTTAATAATCTTATTTCGGTTGATTTAAGATTCAATAGTTTCAATGGAAGCATACCTTCATCTTTGTTCTCTCTGCCAAATGTGCAACTGATAGATCTTTCCAACAACAATTTTGATGGTCTGCTTCCACAGTTTTCAAACTCGTCCATACCATTATTGAACTGGCTTGTTTTAAGAAGTAACAAATTGCAAGGTGAAATTCCCAGGTCATTTTTTGAACTTGGACAACTTATATTCCTCTCACTTTCATCAAACAACCTGAGTGGTGTAATTGAAACTAAAGATTTTCAGGGCCTCAGCAACCTAAAGTTTCTTGATCTTTCATACAACAAGTTTTCAATCATAACAAGCAGCAACAGCTCTATCGTGTCTCACCTTCCAAAGTTAAGCTTTTTGTATATGGCTTCCTGCAATCTCCAAAAGTTCCCTGATCTACGAAACCACTCAAGATTGATATTTCTTGATCTTTCAGACAACAAAATTCAAGGAGAAATACCAATTGGATATGGGAAGTTGGGAATGGAGGACTGTCCCCGTATCTGAACCTTTCTCATAACAACCTAACTTCCCTCCAAGAGCCCTACAATTTTCATGATCTTGAAGTCATCGACTTGCATTCCAATCGTCTTAGTGGGGCGATTCCGATACCGCCACAAAGCGCTAACTTCATCGACTTTTCATACAATCTTTTCAACTCGTCACTCTCGGAAAGCATTGGGATCAGAAACTTCACCTCTTTCTTATCGGTTTCTAACAATTTGCTTACTGGGACGATCCCTGACACCTTATGCAATGCTACCAACCTTGAGGTCCTTGATTTGTCAAACAATCGTTTAAATGGAACGATACCAAAGTGTTTGATTGAATTAAGTGGCAAGCTTGCGGTACCCAATCGGAGATATTACGATTATAGAGATTTACATAACCATTTTGGGGTACTAAATTTGGGAAATAACCGTCTCAGTGGTCAAATAGAGGGAGCATTTTCAAACAGCTGTCGCTTGACCACTCTAGATCTGCATGGAAACTCTTTGGAAGGGAAGATTCCACAATCTATAGTCAACTGCAGAATGCTGCAAGTGTTAAACCTTGGGAACAACATGATAAATGACACTTATCCATGTTCTTTGGGCAACAATACCAATTTGCATGTTCTTGTTCTCCGATCAAACAGGTTCCATGGATCCATTCATTGCGGTGAAGGCCGTCACAACTGGTCAAATCTTCGTATTTTAGACATAGCTCACAATAACTTTAATGGTGTGGTCCCACCAGAATTTTTCAGTCAATGGGGAGCTATGATGACTGTTGAGAATAGAACTAGTACGAAGCAACTCAACTTTTTGGTGACTGGGCTCAATGATTTCTACTATCAAGATACAGTTACAGTCACGGTCAAAGGATTTGACTTGGAGCTAATCAAAATCTTGACAATCTTCACATCTATTGATATCTCAAGTAATTGTTTTTCAGGGGTGATACCAGAAACAATTGGTCAACTCAAAGCACTGTATCTTCTCAACGTATCACATAATGAGTTCACGGGCTCGATCCCACCATCTATTGGAACTTTGAGTCAGTTAGAATCATTAGACATGTCGTCAAACAGAATAACAGGAGAAATTCCATCTGTGCTCACTAGCCTTCCGTTCCTTTCTGTTTTTAATTTGTCATACAATCAATTGGAAGGAAATATCCCAACAGGCTCCCAATTTCAGACGTTCACTGAGACATCCTATTTAGCAAACAAGGGGTTATGCGGTTTTCCATTGAACCGAAATTGCACTAGTTCAGTTGTACCCGTGCCATCATCTTCGCCAAATTCTGATACATCTGGTGATGGGAATGATTGGCTGACCATATTCTATGGAATGGGAGCTGGAGCAGGATCATTAATTGTTGTAGCGGTTTTGTATACTCTATACAAGGCTAGTACTTCTAGTACAACTAGACAAACGAGATCTGTTTAGCTCGGGCTATTACTTTCAATGTCGAGTTCACGTATGTTTCAATTTGTATACAAAGTCATAATGTAATGTCTTGAAGCAATAAATAGCAAAAAGAATATTAACCGGGTGTTTTTTTTGGTTTGAGAACTTAATTTGTATGGCTTAACTTTCCATAAGCCCATTTTTTACGTTTTTTTGCAACTTATGAGCTTATTATGACATATATTTCCAAAAAGAGCAACAAAAAATAGTGTCTATGAAGGAAAAACAAAAGAAAACAAAATAAGCTTATAAGCACAAAAATAAGCTATAAAAAACACCCTCTAAAGGTTTCATCTATAATATGTTAGCTTAATAAGCTTCACATTAACGTTGTGCCTCTCATAATTTATATTAAACTAATGCTACCATAGTTCTTAAACATCACCATAATCCAACAGTATTCTAATAAGCCTTACTAAAAATCAGTTTTTGGGTCCCAGATAAGGTATCCCTGTTGTCGTCTGGGGAGGACGAGTCTTTTAACTAAGATGTACGCCCCCTTCCGTGGCAACCCCAAAGATGTGTACATATATGAAAAACACTTTGGGTGCAATCAAAATTCACAACTGCATTTCATTCTATTAACTTGAAGAACAATCAAAGATGCAAAATTGTTTAAATATGTGTACCATAATGCAATGATGATGACAATTTAGAAATTCCCGTTTAGAAATAATGTTATGTACTATTGTTGTGCAAGTACTTACGTATGCATTTTAGTTTCCAAAATACTTTTATTTTTAAACGACTTAAGTCGAGATTCGTTTAAAACTTACATTCATATTTTGAAATTCACATTTACCATTCATATTTTGAAATATATACAAATGCTCGTATAATATTTAATTCATATATCACGTCATCTTCTTCTTTTTACACACGAAATTTCTTCAAACCTTTTTTCTTGTGGGCACATGTTTAAGCATTTTTAAAAGATAATTTGGAGTAAATTAAATTAGAAAAATGCTTTTACTTTAGGCATTCTAGGTTAAGATAAGGGAAAATGACTAAAAACGTTGGTAAAAGTTTTCAGAAAATGGTCAAGCTAGACCGATAGACCCCTCTTGTCCTTATTTAATTGGCAAAAGTACAAGTGGTTGCTGGGGTATTTTTTCTAGAAAGACGACTAATTTTTACGCGACTGATGGCTATTTTACTTGCATTTGACAAAAATTTGTCTTTTAATAATTTTATATTTAATAGATGCTTACTTAATATAATTTCAAATATAAAAAAAAATTCGTGTTTAATAACCACACACAGACATGTGCCTAGTGGGCAAATGTTAGTAAAACTCTCTCTTAAATAACAACCCAACCGCTCATTTGTTTTATTGTTGGGGTTTACCATCAGCAAACCAAACATAAAAATTGATCTCTATCGTGTCACTGATTCAAGATGAGAGATTTATCAAGTTGAATACTATCACCAAGCTTGCTAAGGAGATGGTGAGACTAGAAAAGTGTATTTCTTTTTCTTTGATCTATAAACTATTAAAGCTCACTTTGGTTTTGCTCGTGTCCACCACAACAGTAGAAAGATGATTTTCCACAATGAAGCTGATAAAGACAAAACTACGTAATCGAATGGGTAATAATTACTTAAATGATGCTTTAATTTGTAGCATAGAAAAAGAAGCATTTGCTAATGTGAAAACGAAGATGTCATGAAGCGTTTCCAAACCTTGAAACGTCAATAAATAGTAGTGTACCGAGGTAACTTTGTTAGCTTGTTTATCATTATATATACTATCATAGTATTAAGTTTAAAAATGTCAGCGTTTCAGGTTTTGGATTGTGCTACACCCTTTTCAAATTCATGGATCTGCCACTAAATCCATCACCATGCGTGATGCTGGCTTGGGCGTAATGGGCCAACCATGCGTGTTGGTGTCCTTGATGCGTGCTCCCCTTCCCCGCTACTATAAGGTAAGTAGATCCAATTGAGCTGAGCTCGAAAATAAACTATACTATTACTTGGTCAATTTTCTAAATTTCACACACAAACCACTAACCAGTACGTTTGCTGCTGACAACCGGGCCCAAGTTTTGACCGGTCTTATCTATGGGCCTAATATGGCTATCTAATTGGGCCTGTTGGGCTTCTAGTTAATCTACACTTGGGCTTCTTACCACTATAGATTCACAACTCTTATGAAATAATTGGCTCCGCATAATTTTTTTAATTTAACTTAGATAAACTATACCATTAGAAATATATTAATATTTTCATGAAACATTTTGATGTGCCAATCTTATATAAACTAAGTTTGTATAATTGTTATAACTTTCCTTTTTTAACTGCTATAATGTCGTGAAAAAGAACAAGCTCTTAAGGCTAGTTGCACAATAAATTCTAAGCTATGACCCATATCACTAAAAGTCTAAAAGGTAAGCCAATGGTCACTTCAACGAACATTGAACTAAAGTAGTATATGTCAAAGTCTATATTTTGTACCAAGCTTCCAAGGTTGAAGTGCTAATTGCTATTAAGTATGTAAGTATTAACATATAAAAGTTTACAATGTGAACAAATATATATATATTTTTGATACACACACTTTTATATATTGTTACAAAACTATCACATTGTAATCGTACCAAACCTATAACATTTACCATCAAATACATTCCCAAATCACATGATCAACAAAACCAAAATCAAAATAACAAAACCAAGTCAACAAACTCACAAAGAAAACACAATCCAGGCCACTCCATCCAACGGCCCAGATCATCTCAATCCCAATCCGCGTGACACAAAATCCACCAATCACAAACCTCTACATGGATCATTCCCAACCATTTCCTACTATAAATACAAACAATTTCCCCCAAATTGCATTTGAAACTTTAATTTTCAATTTCATTATACATGCTAGTGAAGGGATAGCGTATTGGGTTCGGAGGTACATTTGGTTGTCTAGGTGTTTCCCGACCTCATACACTATCCCTTCACTGTTTTGTATACCGACTCATAAAGATATATTTTGCGTACAAAAATTACAATACATTCAATTTAAGAAGTCATGCCTTATATATCTAATTGTTTTGAAGATTTGAACATTAAAGGTCAAAACGTGAACAGGATTTGACCATTAAACAATCACCTTGTCCTTTAGTGGTCAAATCTTCAATACTGTTAGATAAATATATTAAGGGGTGAGTTATCCCCACCCTCCCATAGGGAGGGTGTCTAATCATTAGATGCATCATCGGCTTGTACGGTGTGCATCGCGGGTTGTACGATTTGACCAAAACCTCTTGATGTGACAATATAGGGAGGGTTTGTGTAATATAGCACATATATTAATTAGGTGCCTATTACTATTACTTTTAATAAAACAACCTGGTTTCGAACTTGAATATAACTGTACACCAAAGTTGACTATCTGTGTCACGTTTTTATTTTGCATTGTCTCAAATTAAATGTCCGCATCCGTGATTATGTACCAAGCTTCCAATCTGCCTTAAAAGACACTCAATTATACCATTGCAAGTGTAGGGATGTAAATGACATTTGACTAGTAAATAGCGTAATTATTACAAACTTCTGAAATTGTGTACACACTTTAATGGACACTTATTTTGAAATGGAGCGGGTTTAAAATAAAACTTTGACTTGTCTTTCAATAAACCTTAGTTTGACATGGTACAATATGTTTCGGGCTTGTATAGAGTTTGAGATTGAATTGTTCAGGAAAAGCTTGACACATGCTCAGCTCTAGTTCTAGCGATACGTCTGGTATGTCCTGAACTAGTCCAAACACTAGTTCTACTGTTCTAGCTATACGTCTGGTATGTCCTGAACTAGTCCATTTTGGACGAAACCCGTTTACACTAAACCTGTTTGACCTATTGCCCCACCCAACCGGCCCTATCAGCTCATCTTTCCTAACAAAATACGAATCTACTGATATGGGCCCCTTCGGAGACCTTATTATACACAAATAATCTCAGGGTGGTTCAGTTCTTAAACCAGCTGAAGTGTTGATTGCTATCCATGGCATGATAATGAAAAAGATTTGTTCCTTTCCTTCCCTTTGTTCCTTTTGCATCCAAGTATGCAATACTTGCTTTCAGCAATGGCAAACATTTATCCAACAAGTTCTAGAAAAGATTTAAAATCAACCGGTATGTTCAACATTTCACTCTGTAGTAAAATGGGTGGGTTAGGTAATGTGTCAACTGGTTTAATTTAAACAAACACTTGGTTTTGTACATTTTACACAACTGGAGATTTTCATGATGCACTACAAAAAAAAGGGGCTATAGTGACGAAAATTTATTGACGACTTATATTTCTCGTCACTAAAAACACAATTTAGAGACGATATTGAATTGTCGTCACTATATCTCGTGACTTGCATATATTTAGTGACGAGGTAATAAGTTGTCATTAACATACATGTTAGTTACGAAACTATTGGTCACTGAGTCAAGTATTGATGGTCACCGTCTAACTCATTTCTTGTTAGCAGTTCTTAGTCACGAAATTTTCGTCACTCATCTTTGGATTGGTAGTCACGAAAAAGTTGTCACTAAATTGACTATTGTAATTAATTTAGTAATTTTCTTTGTGTTATCTTATTAATTAATACATACTGTTCACAAACAAATGAATTATAACTTATTTTTGTAACTTTTCACTTTTTTAAAAGCTAAAAATAAAAATAAAATCACATTCGTTCAAATTTTTTAGCATTCGTTCATGTAAAGCGAAAAAATTATTTAAAAAAAAGTCAAAATTGTGCATATGAAGCAAATCACGCGGATCTAATTTCAAACCGACCCGAAATTAAAAAACACACGGATCCTAACTTCACTCTAATTTTACACACTCAAAACCATTCTTCGTCGTTTGTTTTTTCAGAGCTTTTACTTCTTCATCTGCAAACCATGTCTGCAAAAGAATATGTGAATTTAAGCTCTTCATCTGCAAGAAGAAGACCATTTGTTTTTTGTACTATTGAAGTACTTCTTTCCTTTTTCTTCTTTTTCTTTTTTCTTTTTCACTAGTATTTTTTGTGCTATTGAAGCTATTTTTTTTCCTTTTTCTTTTTCACTAGTTTTTTGTGCTATTGAGTGCAAAACAAACAATCGCTTAAAATACGAAGTATTAAAAACAATACATAATGGTTCAAAATATACCATTATCGACCGTTTTTTGTGCTATAAATCATTTTGTCATATAGGTCAAATGGATCATTGGTTTTCTTACATTTTGGTATTTTTTTACGTTTTCGATCGTTTTTTACATTTTCGTCTGTTTTTTACATCTTCGTCTGTTATTTTAAGTTTTCGACCCCTTTTTTACGTTTTTGTCTGTTTTAGTCCGTTTTCGTCCGTTTTTTACGTTTTTGTCTGTTTTTTACGTTTTCATCTCTTTTTTACGTTTTGTCTATTTTTTACGCTTCCATCTGTTTTTTAGTTTTCCATCATTTTTTACATTTTCGTCTGTTTCTTTACTTATTTTTTTACGTTTTTGTCCTTTTCTTACGTTTTCCTCCATTTCCTATGTTTTCGTCTGTTTTTAACGTCTTCGTCCGTTTTTTTACATCTTAGTTCATTTTCTTACGTTTTCGTCCGATTTTTTTCGTTTTTGTCTGTTTTTTTTACTTTTTCATATTTGTTTACGTTTTCGTTTGTTTTTTTACGTTTTCGTATGTTTTTACGTTTTCTTCCGTTTTTTACGTTTTAGTCCGTTTTCTTACGTTTTCGTCCTTTTTTTTTACGTTTTCTTCCGTTTTTACGTTTTAGTCCGTTTTCTTACGTTTTCGTCCTTTTTTTTTACGTTTTCGTCCCTTTTTATCTTTTTTTTTTTTTTTATGTTTTCGTCTGTTTTTTAAGTTTTCGACTGTTTCTTACGTTTTCGTCGTTTTTTTTACGTTTTCGACCGTTTTTTTACGTTTTCGTCTGTTTTCTTTCGTTTTCGTCGGTTTTCTTACAATATCTTACGTTTGGTTAGGTAAGATAAAATAACGTACAAAAGACTTATAAAATAATATGAAAACGTAAAATAAACAGACGAAAATATAAAAAACAGACCAAAACGTAAAAACAAACAAAAGCGTAAAAAATGGACGAAAAGGTAAAAAAGTAGGTGAAAACGTAAGGAAACGGACAAAAACGTAAGAAATGGGCGAAAAAAAGTTGATGAAAACGTAAAAAAGGGGCGAAAACGAACGAAAAAACGGACGAAAACAAAAAAAACGGACGAAAACGTAAAAAAAGGCGAAAACGTAAGAAAACGGACGAAAACGTAAACAAATGGACGAAAACGTAAAAAAGCAGGTGAAAACGGACAAAAACGGACGAAACGTAAGAAAACGAACAAAAACGTAAAAAAACGGACGAAAACGTAAGAAACGGGAGAAAACGTAAGAAAACGGACGAAAACGTAAAAAGACAGACAAGACGTAAAAGAGATGTAAGATATTGAGAAAGTGATGTAGGGGTTGTGAAAGAAGAGATAAGAAGTGAAAAATAATGTCTGAAATTTAGAAGAGAAAAAAAGTGAAAAGAAGCACTCTCAAAAAAACAAACATAAATCTCTGCCCTCCTAACAAAAGAAGTGAAAAGAGGAAAAAAGTGCTTATTGTGAAAAAACAAACTACATCACACACCATTCACCAAGATCTGAAGCAAATTTATGCCCTAAATTTTTCGGAGGTTATTTCTTATCTTTAATCCCTAATTATTACGAAATAATTTTATCTAATTATTACTTATTGAAAATTGTTTTATTTTGTTGAATAAATCGTAATTGTTTGTGTTTGATTTGCTTATTTGATTGCTGATTTGATTGCTTATTAGAGTTAATATGCTTAATTTTATTGGATCCGGATTTAGGTTACTTAAATCGAAATTGACTTTGACCTAATTTTGATGAGGTTTATGGCATATACTGTGCTTATTTTGTCGAAGTAAGTTTTTGTTTACTTATTTTGACTTTGACCTAATTTTTGTTTATTTAAAGAATTTGTTAAGTGTAGTGATTTGATGACTTAATGTGTTAGCTTTTGCTTTTGAATTTAGCTAAGCGGCGAAAATATTGCACTATAACGCTGTTAAGTGGCATAAGTTTTAGCTCTAAGTTATAACGAGATATGAAATGTTACATAGATATTTTTTGCCATTAGTATACTCAGACATTAGGATACCTGTACAATGTCGCAGTGAGTTACCGGTCCTCACTAGTAAACATCCAATCCCCCTAGGATATTAAGTGAACCCACCGTAATAGATTGTATTGAATGATGGATTACAGAGACTGCCAACTTAGAGGTCAATTGCAGAGACCAAACTGTGATGTTGCTTATTTTTTTTCTATACAACAGCACATGTATGCCAAGGCTCTGTAGACGGTAAATAACCATCAGTACATGGTACTGAGGTGGTTAGACTGAAAGTAACCTGGTGCTTGACCCATTTAACTAAAATAAGAAACCAGTATCTACATGATAGTAAACAAATACCAATTAAATTTAGGTACCAACTAGCTTATGAATTAGTATGTTCATTTATGATTTATATTACAAAGAACCAAATACCGATTTGATATATGGTGTGTGAGTTGTATATAATCATCAAAGGATTACATGTTAGATAAATATATTAAGGGGTGAGTTATCCCCACCCTCCCATAGGGAGGGTATCTAATCATTAGATGCATCATCGGTTTGTACGGTGTGCATCGCGGGTTGTACGATTTGACCAAAACCTCTTGATGTGACAATATAGGGAGGGTTTGTGTAATATAGCACATATATTAATTAGGTGCCTATTACTATTACTTTTAATAAAACAACCTGGTTTCGAACTTGAATATAACTGTACACCAAAGTTGACTATCTGTGTCACGTTTTTATTTTGCATTGTCTCAAATTAAATGTCCGCATCCGTGATTATGTACCAAGCTTCCAATCTGCCCTAAAAGACACTCAATTATACCATTGCAAGTGTAGGGATGTAAATGACATTCGACTAGTAAATAGTGTAATTATTACAAACTTCTGAAATTGTGTACACACTTTAATGGACACTTATTTTGAAATGGAGCGGGTTTAAAATAAAACTTTGACTTGTCTTTCAATAAACCTTAGTTTGACATGGTACAATATGTTTCGGGCTTGTATAGAGTTTGAGATTGAATTGTTCAGGAAAAGCTTGACACATGCTCAGCTCTAGTTCTAGCGATACGTCTGGTATGTCCTGAACTAGTCCAAACACTAGTTCTACTGTTCTAGCTATACGTCTGGTATGTCCTGAACTAGTCCATTTTGGACGAAACCCGTTTACACTAAACCTGTTTGACCTATTGCCCCACCCAACCGGCCCTATCAGCTCATCTTTCCTAACAAAATACGAATCTACTGATATGGGCCCCTTCGGAGACCTTATTATACACGAATAATCTCAGGGTGGTTCAGTTCTTAAACCAGCTGAAGTGTTGATTGCTATCCATGGCATGATAATGAAAAAGATTTGTTCCTTTCCTTCCCTTTGTTCCTTTTGCATCCAAGTATGCAATACTTGCTTTCAGCAATGGCAAACATTTATCCAACAAGTTCTAGAAAAGATTTAAAATCAACCGGTATGTTCAACATTTCACTCTGTAGTAAAATGGGTGGGTTAGGTAATGTGTCAACTGGTTTAATTTAAACAAACACTTGGTTTTGTACATTTTACACAACTGGAGATTTTCATGATGCACTACAAAAAAAAGGGGCTATAGTGACGAAAATTTATTGACGACTTATATTTCTCGTCACTAAAAACACAATTTAGAGACGATATTGAATTGTCGTCACTATATCTCGTGACTTGCATATATTTAGTGACGAGGTAATAAGTTGTCATTAACATACATGTTAGTTACGAAACTATTGGTCACTGAGTCAAGTATTGATGGTCACCGTCTAACTCATTTCTTGTTAGCAGTTCTTAGTCACGAAATTTTCGTCACTCATCTTTGGATTGGTAGTCACGAAAAAGTTGTCACTAAATTGACTATTGTAATTAATTTAGTAATTTTCTTTGTGTTATCTTATTAATTAATACATACTGTTCACAAACAAATGAATTATAACTTATTTTTGTAACTTTTCACTTTTTTAAAAGCTAAAAATAAAAATAAAATCACATTCGTTCAAATTTTTTAGCATTCGTTCATGTAAAGCGAAAAAATTATTTAAAAAAAAGTCAAAATTGTGCATATGAAGCAAATCACGCGGATCTAATTTCAAACCGACCCGAAATTAAAAAACACACGGATCCTAACTTCACTCTAATTTTACACACTCAAAACCATTCTTCGTCGTTTGTTTTTTCAGAGCTTTTACTTCTTCATCTGCAAACCATGTCTGCAAAAGAATATGTGAATTTAAGCTCTTCATCTGCAAGAAGAAGACCATTTGTTTTTTGTACTATTGAAGTACTTCTTTCCTTTTTCTTCTTTTTCTTTTTTCTTTTTCACTAGTATTTTTTGTGCTATTGAAGCTATTTTTTTTCCTTTTTCTTTTTCACTAGTTTTTTGTGCTATTGAGTGCAAAACAAACAATCGCTTAAAATACGAAGTATTAAAAACAATACATAATGGTTCAAAATATACCATTATCGACCGTTTTTTGTGCTATAAATCATTTTGTCATATAGGTCAAATGGATCATTGGTTTTCTTACATTTTGGTATTTTTTTACGTTTTCGATCGTTTTTTACATTTTCGTCTGTTTTTTACATCTTCGTCTGTTATTTTAAGTTTTCGACCCCTTTTTTACGTTTTTGTCTGTTTTAGTCCGTTTTCGTCCGTTTTTTACGTTTTTGTCTGTTTTTTACGTTTTCATCTCTTTTTTACGTTTTGTCTATTTTTTACGCTTCCATCTGTTTTTTAGTTTTCCATCATTTTTTACATTTTCGTCTGTTTCTTTACTTATTTTTTTACGTTTTTGTCCTTTTCTTACGTTTTCCTCCATTTCCTATGTTTTCGTCTGTTTTTAACGTCTTCGTCCGTTTTTTTACATCTTAGTTCATTTTCTTACGTTTTCGTCCGATTTTTTTCGTTTTTGTCTGTTTTTTTTACTTTTTCATATTTGTTTACGTTTTCGTTTGTTTTTTTACGTTTTCGTATGTTTTTACGTTTTCTTCCGTTTTTTACGTTTTAGTCCGTTTTCTTACGTTTTCGTCCTTTTTTTTTACGTTTTCTTCCGTTTTTACGTTTTAGTCCGTTTTCTTACGTTTTCGTCCTTTTTTTACGTTTTTGTCCGTTTTTATCTTTTTTTTTATGTTTTTGTCTGTTTTTTAAGTTTTCGACTGTTTCTTACGTTTTCGTCGTTTTTTTTTACGTTTTCGACCGTTTTTTTACGTTTTCGTCTGTTTTCTTTCGTTTTCGTCGGTTTTCTTACAATATCTTACGTTTGGTTAGGTAAGATAAAATAACGTACAAAAGACTTATAAAATAATATGAAAACGTAAAATAAACAGACGAAAATATAAAAAACAGACCAAAACGTAAAAACAAACAAAAGCGTAAAAAATGGATGAAAACGTAAAAATGGACGAAAAAGTAAAAAAGTAGGTGAAAACGTAAGGAAACGGACAAAAACGTAAGAAATGGGCGAAAAAAAGTTGATGAAAACGTAAAAAAGGGGCGAAAACGAACGAAAAAACGGACGAAAACAAAAAAAACGGACGAAAACGTAAAAAAAGGCGAAAACGTAAGAAAACGGACGAAAACGTAAACAAATGGACGAAAACGTAAAAAAGCAGGTGAAAACGGACAAAAACGGACGAAACGTAAGAAAGCGGACGAAACGTAAAAAAACGGACGAAAACGTAAGAAACGGGAGAAAACGAACGAAAACGTAAAAAACGGACGAAAACGTAAAAAGACAGACAAGACGTAAAAGAGATGTAAGATATTGAGAAAGTGATGTAGGGGTTGTGAAAGAAGAGATAAGAAGTGAAAAATAATGTCTGAAATTTAGAAGAGAAAAGAAGTGAAAAGAAGCACTCTCAAAAAAACAAACATAAACCTCTGCCCTCCTAACAAAAGAAGTGAAAAGAGGAAAAAAGTGCTTATTGTGAAAAAATAAACTACATCACACACCATTCACCAAGATCTGAAGCAAATTTATGCCCTAAATTTTTCGGAGGTTATTTCTTATCTTTAATCCCTAATTATTACGAAATAATTTTATCTAATTATTACTTATTGAAAATTGTTTTATTTTGTTGAATAAATCGCAATTGTTTGTGTTTGATTTGCTTATTTGATTGCTGATTTGATTGCTTATTAGAGTTAATATGCTTAAGTTTATTGGATCCGGATTTAGGTTACTTAAATCGAAATTGACTTTGACCTAATTTTGATGAGGTTTATGGCATATACTGTGCTTATTTTGTCGAAGTAAGTTTTTGTTTACTTATTTTGACTTTGACCTAATTTTTGTTTATTTAAAGAATTTGTTAAGTGTAGTGATTTGATGACTTAATGTGTTAGCTTTTGCTTTTGAATTTAGCTAAGCGGCGAAAATATTGCACTATAACGCTGTTAAGTGGCATAAGTTTTAGCTCTAAGTTATAACGAGATAGGGGTGCTCAGTGTTTGGTTTGGCACCGAACAAACCGAAATATAAACCGAACCGAAACCGAATAAAAACGGACCGAAAGTTTTAATTGGTGTATGGTTTGGTTTAAAACCAAACCGAAGTATTTAATTTGTGTTTGGTTTGGTTTTGGGTTTGACAAATACAAAACCAAACCAAACCGAAAAAATCGAATACATATCTATCCACACAAAAAAGTTTAAATTATATATATACAAATTTTATATGTTTATCTTCCTAACAAAAAATTCTAAAATTTAAAATATCTTATAAACTAACCACTTCTTAAATCATGGATTGATGCATATCTAGGACTCCAGGAGCAATTAACCTACTTGATTCCTATAAATTCACATATATCATATCCTCTCATCCCATATTTCGCTTTCATTTATTTTCGTTAAGTTATGAAACCTATTGGTTTCTTAAACTTTTGTTTTGTTAATTTACTTAAACACTTTGTGAGACCTTTTGATTTGATAATTTTATTTGAACTTTTAGGTTTTAATTTGTAACTTTTAGATTATATTTTGAAGTTTACTTGAATTTGGTTTTCTTGGTTTTATCCGAAACCAAACCGAATTCCAATTTGGTGTATGGTTTGGTTCTATCCATTCTAAAATTGGTTTGGTTTGGTTTTGGTTTTAGAGTTTTAAAATTTTCAAACCGATTAACCCGAACCATACAATCCACGAAACCGAACACCGAACCGATGAACACCCCTATAACGAGATATGAAATGTTACATAGATATTTTTTGCCATTAGTATACTCAGACATTAGGATCCCTGTACAATGTCGCAGTGAGTTACCGGTCCTCACTAGTAAACATCCAATCCCCCTAGGATATTAAGTGAACCCACCGTAATAGATTGTATTGAATGATGGATTACAGAGACTGCCAACTTAGAGGTCAATTGCGGAGACCAAACTGTGATGTTGCTTATTTTTTTTCTATACAGCAGCACATGTATGCCAAGGCTCTGTAGACGGTAAATAACCATCAGTACATGGTACTGAGGTGGTTAGACTGAAAGTAACCTGGTGCTTGACCCATTTAACTAAAATAAGAAACCAGTATCTACATGATAGTAAACAAATACCGATTAAATTTAGGTACCAACTAGCTTATGAATTAGTATGTTCATTTATGATTTATATTACAAAGAACCAAATACCGATTTGATATATGGTGTGTGAGTTGTATATAATCATCAAAGGATTACATGTTAGATGATTGCGAAGTACTAATTTGCTGCTTGTTGCTGTTATATGCTGATGCTCGAAAGGGTTCCCTGATTTGCGGCTTATGTTTTCTGTGTGTTCATTTTATAATATAACCACATACTCATTTGATGTTATTTGGCCTATTCATGTGGTCCCAGTTGAATGTGTTGGTGCCAAACCTGGTCTTGTGTCCGTATAGTTGCCTTGAGTGCTTAGGCTTGTGTTCCCACCTGTTAGAGGTGGTTGCATTGTAAGTGTTACCTTTACTTTGTTTTGTTGTGGTATATATTGATGATTTTCAAAAACAAATAGTATGGGTTCTCATTTTGTAACCAAAAACTCCCTTTACTGTAACAACTGAATAATTTTATTACAGGGGTGAGGGGAAATTAGAGAAACAGTTTTGCGTGAACTTAATTGGTTGTGGACTCTTTGTTATCTACTGCTCTGAAGAAGACTTGGATTTTGTCTCTTTTGTATTGAGTACGATTGCTGCAAAAACTAAACCTTAGGTACTTTTTACAAACTGTTGTAGTCTCTCATTTATACATGGCTTGTGCACTTTGTGAGACTTCCACTGATTGAGTTGATGTGAATTAGTAATGGAAAATTGTAATAAGTGTTTTATTGGTAATAGAAATTTATTGTTGAGCTCATATGATTGCTGTTATTACTTTGCTATGGACATCATTTCTAGTTATCTCATTTCTTTACTGGTTCCGTAAATGATAACTTTTAGGAAACCTGGACTTACTGAAAATCTTAACTAAAGCCTATATGTATGCATGTGAACGGGTATATAAGTTTTGTTTGGTTTTCTGCTACAGGATGCTTCTGTACCACCATGTATTTCACAGTTGGAAGGAGGACTTGTCCAAGTAGCGATTGAAGTGGAAGATCGAGCAGAGCGTTCATTGATTACAAGTAAATCTAGTTGCATTGTGATCGGGAAAATGTTTATTTTATTTAAAGTTTCTTTTTTGTTTATATGATTTCTACTATAGGAACATTATAAATGAAATCTTGATTGTTGTCCCTCAAGAAATGGGTAACTTTGAATAGGTCGGGTCTGGTAATCTGCTAACATATACAGTATCATTTACATAAACAAATGATCTGTTAGGTAGCAATGACATAATATATTATATAATACACATACACAACATTTTCCATAACAAAACCAAAGCAATTTAATAAGGTGCTCTACATGGATTTGATACACCTTGACGATCTTTAATCCATTTGACGAACTTTTAGCAATTTGACTATGTGTACTTTGTAGCTATCATAATTTACCCATTAACCCGCTAGAGATCAAGTATAACAAAAACGAATCATTTGTATAACCTGAAACATTACATTATTTTAGAAAAAATAAAGTTTCATGTGTTAAAGGTCATATAATTCAAAGTCATATGTTTGTAGATTATGTGGATCGAGCACACAGAATATGATGAGAATGTCGTTCACAATCAATACCGCTCACTGCTTAGATCAGGATTGGGTTTTGGTGCTCAGAAATGGATTTCTACAATACAAAGGCATTGTGAATGCATTGCAACCATTATGTCACCTGATGCATCCATTGACGATATAGTCCAGGTAAGTTGTTTCATATCACTTAAGAGGGAAATATCTTATACTAGATATGATTTTGATTCTAGTAACTGATATCATTTCATGTTTTTATAATAGTGCTATCTCAAGGTGGTAGAAGAAGCTTAACAAGTCTTGCACAGCGCATCACGGCTAACTTCTGTGCTGGGGTATGTGCAACGGGTGGTCACAAATGGGAAGTGATTGGCAATGCAGCCGAAACAGCTAATATTATGATTCGTAAGAGTTTGAATAATCCTGGGGAGCCTTCTGGATCTGTGTTAAGTGCTACTATGTCAGTTTGGATGCCAATGCCTCATCAGCGCTTGTTTGCTTTGATGCTAAATGAGGAACTAAGGAGCCAATGGGATGTTCTGTCACCTGGAAGCGCTATGCAAAACATGATCCGTTTCTCTAAAGGTCAAGATCCTGGCAACCCAAACTCCATCTCCCTTCTGTGTGCCAATGTGAGTAATAATGGACTTATTTCTCGTTTACTTATTGATTGTATGTGGTGTGGGTTAGCACATAATGGTAAGGAAAAAGTATCACCAAGTCAAAATGTGTTAATATAGATAGGGACACGGCACCTTTTGTTTTTGTTTATATGTGAATAAATAAGCAAACTTATGTTAACACATGTAATTGTCTTCTTCCTTGTAATTTACAATCGTCAGGTTTGCTGATCTAAAAAAAAAAGAGTTTCTGTCTTTGGGATGGTATTGTTGAAGCTTGACCTCAGCCAGGTTTGTTTTGTTTTTATTATCCACATTACAGAAACCAACACTATTATTAAAACTTGTGAGATACAGGAATCTGTGAGACATTCAGAGACTCTTGATGCAATTACCGAACATATTGATATGGGCACATACAGTGAATGGGGTGAGAAAAAGAGAATAGAGTTTCTAACAAAAGAGCTAAAGGGGAAGAGGCCTCTGATTCCATTATTTTTAGAGGTAAGGCCACTGGAATGATCAAATGATTCAGTTTTAATATACGAGTTAATTGTTTTATAATATTGTTGTATTATTTTGTGATCATGAATTGTTTTATTAGGTTTCTTCTGAAGTTAAAGAAGTCTTGACACCTTCCGCGTTTCTGCTGAGCTGGGTAGTGATTCTTTAGGCGCATATGTGATTTCCATGGCCTCAAGTACTGTTTCGTGGTGAAATGAGTCTATCGGCTACAGGACATCCATACCTTTCGGTTGACGTAAGTGATATACTTGCATAGAATTTCATGTTATGAATTTATGGATTTTAATCATTATTGAATATTAGTTTTGATCTTTTAAAAATGATAGATAGCAAAATAAGTCCCTGTCCATTTTTAAGTGTTAGATAGCAAAATAAGTTTAACCTTGCATCTGGGTCATGTTTCTTATGATAATATATTATTGTATTTGATTGCACAAAGTAAAAGAGAACTAACACTAGATATAGTAAAGGCGACATTATATGGACTTGCTTCATCTAAAATCCCTGCTCACAGATTTATCTATATGATCCCGAGTTACAGGTTTTTGTCTAAATGAGTAAGTTATAAGGAAAGGCGTAAGATAGGTAGGTTGAGTGATCCATCAACATCTTTTTTCCTTTCTTTAGAATTCAATAAATATATAACAATAAACATTAAAACATATTTTTGGTTGACCCAGGTCCTTGCTGATCATATCCAATCTGATCTCGAGGAACTGCTGAAGGCTTTAACTGAACGTTGCAAAAAACATGGAATTGATGTCAAGTCAACTGCAGTTATTGGGCTTCCAACGGGTATCATCTTTCATCTCATGCTATCAGGAATACTTCATTAGCAATAATGTCAGTATCTGTATAATATTATAATAAAATGATTGATATTGCGTTATGGTTCACCTATTTTGTTTGTCAAGGTTGGCAACCTGGAGTTCCAGAGATATCTGCAGTGTGGGATGAGGATTGGGACAAATTCCAAGATGAAGGTTTGACACTCTTTCTTTTATATTTGTAGCAACTATATTTCAGAGAAGGAGCAATGTCAGCTCATTTTTATTAAAAGATATCAGCGTTGGTGGTCAATCCGACCCGTATTTCACACATAACATCCGTTTTGACCCAAACAATCTATTTTATTTGTTAATTTAGTCTATTTTGCTACCTATACCATAAGTTCTCATATTATTCTCTTCAACCACATTTGCACTTTGCACTAAAGCTGTTTGGAGTTTAAAAGAAAATAGGAAACCTATCTCTATTGTGAATGATACCTGTGCCCTTGCAAATACTTCGTTTATACAGGATGCTGAACATGAGAAGCATGGAGAGAGTTATTTCTTTGACTCCAATAGCTTCACTGCAAGTACAAGGAAAAGTGATTCCCCGCAAGGCAATAATAGTTTCTTCCAGAAAAAAAAGTCCATTTGGGTTTGATGATTCGGTTCCTGGCTCACCAGCTTCTCGAGCTGGCACCTCAACACGATATAGTGGGGGAGGAGAAGAGAATTCTTTCTTTGATAATTTCTCGAGATACAACTCTTTTAGTACCACTGGCCGACGTTCTTTTTTGATAATTTCTCTAAAGATACATCGTCAAGATTGTCAGCTATCTTTTTTGGTAGGTTATATTTAGGTTCGTTTTTGCTCTTTTTTTGTTAGACACGTGAAAGATATTTATAAGGCGAAGTTGGTACATTGTGGACATGGTTGTGACATGTTGTATGCTTTAGTATATATTTTCGATTTATATTACTAATATTTTTTTTCTCCTGGTTGTTGAAACAACATGACAGAAGAAATTGAGAACTTTTTTGTCATATGATACGAAGTGACGATGTATTTCGTCACTATTGGACGTTAAGGTTCCGTTAGTTTCAGCCTAAATGACGCCTTTCTTTCGTCACTAATCGCATCAAATAGTGACGACTTTAGCCACTTCAGTGACGAAAATTAAGTGACGAAATGTGTTGTCACAAACCCATAAGTGACGACTTTAGCTTGTCACTAAATATAGTGTCGAATTCCAGTTTCGTCACTATTAACTTAGTGACGGAGCTATAGTGACGACAAGTGACGACCTTGATTTTCGTGACTAAGTTGGTTTAGTGACAAATTTTCCACTATTAGTGACGATTTTCCACTCGTAACTAGAGCCCTTTTTTCTTGTAGCGATGGTAATGTTGTATGTCTAACAGATTTGGAAAAACCAAAAGCTAATTGACGACTTCTAAATCAGTGGGTATTGTTTTGGCTTCATTTAAGTCTTATCAGTCAATTTGTGTGGACAATAACAAAGGCAAGGAAGCTAACAAAATGCTAGTTGCATGTGCATGATAATGCTAGCTATTGACTTGACCATTTACTTTTAAGTGGTACCCAAGTGACTTGACTAGTTATTACAGCTTATTAGCCTTGCATGTAAGCTTATCCAAAATACGAAAAGCTGTAAACTTATTCAGAAAAACTTAGCCAACTCCCTCTTATTCCAATGAGAACCTATCTCTGTTTTTACATTTTCTTCATACCATTTTGCCTGTTTTTGTTAGATGTTTCGGGTCAGTGTCGAAACGATCAGCGATCGGTTTTGATCCAGCGGACGGATAGTCTACAGGTTTATTCTGCACTCTCATCAAAATTGGTTTCTTGGAATACTAATGTCACGACAGATTGTTGCACATGGGGAGGTGTTACTTGCAGCAGTAGTGGTCAGGTTATTGGTTTAGACTTGAGCAACGAAACGATATCGGGTGGTATTGATAATTCTAGTATTCTTTTCAATCTAAATAATCTTTAAAGTTTGAATCTTGCTGCAAATAACTTCAACTTCACACAGATTCCTTCAAGATTTGGAGGTTTTGCAAGTTTATTGTATTTGAACTTGTCGTATTCGCGGTTTTCAGGCCAGATTCCTGGAGAACTCTCACAGCTGATCCAAACACTCCTGAAGTATGCCCATTTAACCAAAGGTTCATTTCATACATTATGGATTGTTTGTCTTGCACTGAAATAAGTAAAAATATAACAAACGTTTCATATGTGAAGTATCCAAGTCTGTCATATCAGTTTGCTATATGTTTCATCAGAACTGATTACTACAAAATCCTTGTTGTATGAAGCATTAAAATTCAAATTAACCGTAGTTGTAAAAATGGTAACAAACACACAACAAACTTCTTTTACACCCAGCCAACCATCCTTTGGTGTATCTTTTATTGTGACAATTCAAGAAGACAAGTCTCCAAACTGATGCTTACCAAACAATACAAAAGACAAGATTGATCTCTACTAGGTAGACACCAGCCAAACCTCACTACAGTATCACTCAAATCACTCAAACCACAAAGATCAAATAAAGAGATTGATCCTTGGTGATACAAGACTAACATATATCAAAGTGATATCAAGACTAAGAGATAACAAAGACTGTATGTGTAAACGAGAGAGAAAGTGTGAGATATCAAAAACAAGTTGTGAACCCTAGATCAGGGAAAAGAGCTTATATAGGATGAAGTTTCACTTTAGCCCTCCAACTTATCAACTCTTCACAAACTGCAACTAAACTTTAACTCTGAGACATAGAAGTCTTTCAACTTGTCAGCTTGAGTCCCTGAACTTCCAACATCCCCTCTCAAGTTGATCGACTTTAACTTTGAGTAACTTCTTCAACCTTTGCCTGCTTGCCTCCATTATGAGACCCTGCAAACATGTCAACCAAACCAAGCTTTCTGCATAATACACTATGCTGTTTTTGACCAAGACATTTAGTAAACACATCTGCAGTCTGCAGACTATTATGAATTTTAACAGTTTTAATCACACCTGAAAACACTTTTTCCCTTACCAAATGTACATCCAACTCAAAAATGCTTTGTCTTCTCATGGAAAACTGGGTTAGCAGCAATCTGTATAGCCGCACTATTGTCACAATAAACATCCACAGGCAATAAGCCTTTAATACCAAGACTACTCAACAAATTGCTCAACCAAATAACTTCACAAGTGGTAGAAGCTAAGCTTCTATATTCAGCTTCTGCTGAACTTCTGGACAAAGTAGACTGTTTCTTACTTTTCCAGGAAATAAGTGAATCTCCCAGAAAAACACAAAAACCAGTAACAGACCTTCTAGTAACAGGACATTTAGCCCAGTCAGCATCAGCATAAGCTCTAAGCTTAAGATCAGAAACACTACTGAATTGCAAACCAGAACCAGGAGAACCTTTTAGATATTTCAAAACTCTTAAAGCAGCTTTAAGATGTGATTGTAAAGGCTTATGCATATGTTGACTTAAGCAATGAACAACATAACTAATATCAGGTCTAGTATTAGTCAAATAAATCAACTTACCAACAAGTTTTTGATAATTAGTTATAGTGTAGGGTTATTTTCACAACCAAGAAAAATGCGAGAACTGCGAGAACCACCATTGTACTCCTAATAATGCAAGATGTATACCATATCAATGCATAATGGCATTTTTGAAAATATCTATAACTTATTTTAAATAAAATTTTAAATGAGGGGCAAATTAGGTATTTTCATTAATCATAAAATATCATCTAATACCCTAAATATACTCATAACCGCCACCACTTTTCTCTCATCTCTCTGTAGATCTCATTCTCTAGACCCAAATGGTGATGAAGAAAAACACTAAGAGTTTCATCATAATTGTTATCACCACAAAACCATAAAGATTTATGTCTCTCCAATCTTGGTCGTCGGATGTATTTTTTTTGAACAGTAGTCTACGGAAATCTTAAGAACACCATGACCTCATTATCATTTTTTGTTCATCATGTTGATGAAAAAGAAGACGAAGATCGAGGTAGGTTTATTTCGAACTCGTTTTGAAAAGAACCCGATATTTTGTTTTGTTATCTCGAATCTTGCTGTTAATTTTAATGTTCCAATATTTGTTAGATCGAGAATGGCCTTTTCGAAGTCTTTAACAATCTGTTCATATTTTGGTGAGAAACACGAGATATAGTTTATAAAATCGAAAATTTTATAAAAAACCGGATCCTAAAGTTAGATGGACATAGATATGACGTTTTATAAAAATCGAAAAGTTAGAAACACGAGATGCACATATGGAATCGAAAAGTTACAGATGCACATAAATATCGAAAAGTTACAGATATGGTTACAATATGAAGTTTTATAAAAATCCTAAAGTTAGATGCACATATGGATCCTAAAGTTAGAAACACGAGATCTAGTTTTATAAAAAACCGGATACTAAAATCGAAAGTCGTGTGGTTACAGATATGAAGTTTTATGTTGTTGAGAAATCACATGAAAGTTAGATGCACATATATTTATTCAATGATTTTTTATTAGTTTAAACATGAAAGTGATATTCTTGTTTCAGGCATAGGAAAAAATAATCATTAACCTTTTGTATCTCGTTTTTACAAGTTGATTCATTTGCTTCACATTTATGCGGGACCCCAAATACCTTTAATTATTACAAAACCAGTTAAACAAAGACACACCAGGCTATTACAAAGCCTTAGTGACTTTCATTAGGGAGGGAGGAGTGGTACCCGATTACCCTAATATCCTGGGGGTGCCACCTCACCTCTATCCAATAAAAACCTTCCAACTCAAAACTACCCCAATACTACCCTAATACTACCCTAAGTGGACGGAGTGGTACCCGATACTACCCTAACACTAAATATCATAAAAAGACAAAAATAAAAGAAGAGAACAAAGCTGGAGGGAGAGCGGGTTCCGAACTCGAAATAGTACAAAAGTTCAAGTACCCGATTAGGTGGGAACGGTGTAGCCGATCGGGTACTTGAGCTTGATGCTCAAACCGATTACCACTCCGTCCTACCTTAGCATCGCTAATAGCATCCATAACCAAGTGGTTAATGCAAATTACCACCAAAGTTGAGTGCCAATTACAACCAACTAAAGTGATTTTTTATTACTTTAAATGTGTAAGTCTAATTGCATTTGTGTTTATAAAAAACCGGATCCTAAAGTGTTTTTTCTTTTAAAGCTATTGTATATTCATGAGAACGTTTTTGGTTTGCGAATGGTGGAATAGGCAACGGTTCAAATCTTACTTTTTATTCCTCTTATCGTTTCAGTGTGCACATGTGTTTTTGAGTGTGCATATGTGTTTTTACAGTTGTTAATTTGAAACCTTCTATGCATATATGTTTTTACAGTTTCATGAACTTGTTTTTTTTGTTTAATTTCAGCTGTTATGGAAAGGATTGTGTAGATATGTTTTGTTAGTGTTATAATTAAATAATGGGAAAATTAGTCAAATAGACCGCGCGCCCTGATGCATATCACTTTATGGACCACGCTTTTTTGCGTTACGGAAATGGACTTGTTGCCAGCGATTTTCTTGTAGACAACCATCTGGTGCCACGTGTCCGAAAAAGGTATGACAGAAGTACATATTTTGAACGTATTTGTCATGTATTGTAAGGTATTGTTTTTTGGGCAACCAAAATGTATTTTCGGGCAACTATATATTATTGGGCAACTTGTATTTATACACGAGGATAATATGGTCATTTTACAATGGCTGTATTATAAAAATAATATTAATAAATCAGACACGTACTCACACACCATCACGCGCACACACACAATTAAACATCTTCTTCTAGATCACGCGCACACACTCACAAACCACATCTTATTCACAGAACCCTCTAACCCCATAATTAATTTTACTGTATAAATACGTATGAAAAAATTAAAGTTGTACAATTGTAAAATCGCAGTTCGTTCTACATTGAAGTTGCTACCAGATATTAAACTATGTTTGTCAAAGAACGAAAATCGGGAAAGGTTGTTCAGGCAAACAGTATTTGGTCCATGGTTGGATAAAAGTCGTGCGAGAATGACTGCCTTCTGATGCATTATGTTTTGCAACACCAGGTATATGTTTCTAACATATCATCTGATTCCCCTCCACTAACATTCCAAATTGGGGAGCATTCGTTAAGGTTTGGCCGGAAAGAATTTTGTCTCATAACAGGGTTTCGATTTGGCAAAGTTTCAAAAGCGAAAAAACGATCTAGCGCTTTCTGTGATCGTGTATTTCCTGAAAAAAAGAGTAATGGTATAACAAATGTACATGCCATTGATCTTTTGGAACTTGTTAATGATTCAAAAAAGGATGGAAAAAGGTGGTTATCGCTTTCTGATGAGGATGCTGTTAGGGTGTGTCTGTTGGTAGCTGCAGAGCTGGTGTTTATGGGAAAAGAAGACAGGAATTGCATCCATAATCACTTATTGTCCTTGGTTGATGATTTTGAAGCCTGTAATGTATTTCCTTGGGGTGAATATATGTGGCACAAATTTTATCAAAGGACTGTCAATATTGTTCATATTCACAGAAAAGATCATCTGTTAAAATTGAAAAAAAAACCCAAAGTTCAATGCCACATACAATCTATACGGGTTCGCTTGGGCTTTCAAGGTTTGAATTCTATTTTGTTGTGCTATTACTTGTTCAATCGAAAATTACCTATAAATAATGATGTTGTTTAATTGTTATGCAATGCTGGTCTTTGCTGTGTATACACGTAATATAAATGTTACCCGTAATTTAGATTACAGCAATGTTATAACACTTTTTAGTTTGCGATTTTTTTGTAAATGTAATCAATTAAACATATTGTTTCATCGTAAACAGATGACCTTTAGTTTGTTAAAACTTTAAAAAAATTCAAAAATGATAACTGCATAGCTAGACATTTTTAACGGTGACGGGTGTGCCTATTACAGATTTGGATTTTGGAGAGTTTTCCTAGAAGCTCACTTTATTGGGTGAAAGACAACAAGGTGATTCCACGTGGTCTTGCTTGGTCAGAAGTTTCAAAGTTTCGGAACGCAGACTGTTGTAATATCTTTGGACCGGTAGGCATCACACAGTCTTATGATGCAGACTATACAAACATGTACCTAAATTTGTTCACAATATCAGTAATTGTAACTCTTTTTTGTTCTTAGGACTCAACTCCCATTGTTAAAATTTCTGCAACATAAGCTGAAATAAAGAAACCGTGGTGTATTTCCAGTGCCCAATATTGAGATGGTTTGTATGTTCCAGACATAGACGATTGTGAGAAGACTGCACAACATTCGAATCAATTCGTGGACGCTTTCAATTTACATTCTGTTAATGAAAGTCAACTACAGGGGTTACCCGAAAACGCATTGCAACTCAACATTGAGCAACAACCTTCTTTAAATGGTGCACAAACGGTGACCACTCTTTCAACAAGGGCTGTGATTCGTGAGTTAGTGGATCTGGATCAAAAACTTTTGATGATAGAAAATGGCATTCATTCGGTCAGAAACACACCAGTCATACTTGATGTGTTTACGACTGTCAAAAGCAGAGTTTCAAAAGTGCAGCAACTTTTGGGTCTTAAAAATGATGCGGCCTTCATTCCTGAAAAATCTAAAAATTGTGCCAATACAAATGACTCTGACGTTAATCCTGATGATCCGAAGGTTTGTATTTACTTTTAAGGTTGCCTCCAATGTTATACCAAACCCAAGTAATCCTTCGTGTGTACACTTATATCAAACCTTGGGCGCTACAGGCCACGTCGTGTCATACTCTAGGCCCTAACGGGGATAAGGTCGTCAATGTGGAAGATGCAAGGGACATTGACAGTGATGATGGGCTTAAAGAAACGCAACCATGTAACCTTGGGATTCTTGTACAAGCCTGTGCCATGACCCAAAAATGTCCTGCTATGGAATATGGAGGTGATTGTACTACTCAACTTCAACCAGTTGCACCGAACGATGAAAAAAAACACCCGGTGACCCCATTATTGTATGTTATCTTACATTTAGACTTTACATATCAAGTATAACATAAGTCCATACTTATGTATATATAATTAAAATTCATCAGGAACCGGATTGTGGTATCGATTGGTCGTCGTACATAAACGACGATAAAGTTTCGTGTGATAATTCTGTAGATGCAATGGATTGTGATAATGAACAGCAAGATGTGGTTCAGAAACAATTGCCTGGGGAACCTGAACCCGTTAACAATATTGTTGTTGTGCAGATAGAAGAAGGAACACCAACCAACAAAGCTCTTGAGGTATCTACATTATCAGTAAAACAACAAATGTGCTGTTTTTAACATACTATATTTTCAAATTGCAGTTCAAAGACAACAACCTGTCAAATGTAAATGTGGTTGGCGAAAATGACACACCTATGTTGGGACGTGTTTCCTCCGGAGATAATTTCAACAAAGGCGTTGATAAACATTATTTGTGTTAGGAATTCTGCAAAGTAAGAATTATACTAATGTTACTACTGAAGGATTCTGCTGAAGTGTAATGTTTCTGCTGAAGAAGAGAATCTGCTGAAGTAGTATAATGCGTAGTTTGTTTCTGCGGAGATAGATATTCCGCGTATTCTATTAGTTTGTTAGGATATGCATGAGCTATTTTAGGTAGTGATATGCATTTTTTTATATTATTGTGTATTTAGGGTTCCTTGTGTATAAAAGGAACTGAGGACTTTTGTATTAAAAAAACTCTTGAGAAAAATATTCCAGGAAAACATCTTTAGAAAGGGTCATAGAGATCCATAGAGGATCATTGTTTTATGAGAAAAACCTTGTTGGTAACTTTGATTGTGTTTTTATTATTCTTCCACTGTGCATATTCAATCATTGTCATTTACCACAAGCCATAATCTTGTGGGCTAGTCAACTCTTGTGTCAGTAAGACATGGTGAGATGAAAACCATTAGTTGTGTGGTAATTAACCAACACCAAAACCTGCAAGCAAGAAAGAGTATAAACTGAACACAGACAGGTTAGAGTTTTTTTTTATTTTTTTAACTAACAAACAAAAGAAATAAGACAATTAATTTTTTTATTTTTATTATTATTTTTTTAATAAATAAAAAAAATAAAATAAGAATAAACAAAACATGTAAAATATACCGTCAAGCAGCAGCAGAAACCAAAGACAGTTGTAGTGTCAGCAGAAACACTAAGCCTCTCCTTAGGCTTATGAGGATCCAACAGCTGCAAAAATGGTTAGAATACAAAAATACAACAACAAGCCTCCCCTTAGGCTTAAGCCTCCCCTCAATCAATGCACCTGACAAAGACTATTTTTCTTGGGTACCCAGAATGAACCTTTCCTTTAAGTTTTCCAAGAATAACCTGTTGAGGGCTTAACAACAGTTGCCACTCTAACTCGACCATGTGCCATATTCATATGAGATACATAAGGTGTATATGACTGAAAATAAGAACTAGTAGGTCTATAAGGCATAAGTCTAGCATTACTGGTCCACCAACCAGTAGTAACTGGTGAAGAATATCCTCCACCAGAGGGAACTGGAAAAGGCCTATTAAGCCTATCAGCAGAAAGAAATGCATACACCTTTGGCTTACCAGTAGGAGCTGGTTTACCTGCTCTCACATGTGCAGCTTTGGGAACAAATGGAGGAATACTAGCAACATTAGTCCATGTGGGTCTAACGGTCTGGTGGCCATAGGAAACACCCATCCTTTTCTCATGATAATCACAGTCTTTAATAAGATGGAGTTTACTACCACACACAAA
The DNA here is from genome assembly GCA_019973895.1 of Chrysanthemum seticuspe. Taxonomy (NCBI): domain Eukaryota; kingdom Viridiplantae; phylum Streptophyta; class Magnoliopsida; order Asterales; family Asteraceae; genus Chrysanthemum; species Chrysanthemum seticuspe. The sequence goes on from BPTQ01000009.1 coordinate 336,066,265, forward strand.
ACAAGATTTCTTCTTAACAGACTTATTCTTAACACAACTTTGTTTATTACACATAAACTTATCAGAAACAGAACTAGAAGCAAAATTGTGTTTAACAGAATAAGTAACTAGCTTTGTTTTGGGCTCATCATCAGCTACTTTGGACTTGGGTGTGGTCTTGGGTGTGTGCCTAGAGGAGTCAGACTTTTCACTTGAATCACATGAGGCATAGTCAGTGGACTTTAGGTCTGACAACTGTCACTTTTAGAACAAGAGACAGAGTCATTATTTTTGCTACTAAGGTCTGGAAAGTCACTTGACTTTTTGCCATATAAATGGTGTGATCCATCAAAGTCAACTGTAATGGAAAGGTCAGTGGGCATATGTTCACCTCTAATAGGTCCATGTATAGCATGCAATTCACCTTCTTTGACATAATGAGCTAGACCTGCTTGTGTAGTTTTACGCCCATCATGCCTAGCTTCTAATCCTACATACTTTTTAAACCCTAAACCTATTGCAGAAGTCTCAAATTGACTACTATAGATCTCTCTAGCTAGATTGTTACCAGATATTAACCATTGTTTATGTCTAGCTATTTCCTCATCAAGTTTCTCTTTTAGCACTAGGTTTTCAGAGATAACATCAGCTTTTTCTTTTTCAGTGCGTTTTAAATCTATTTTAGTACAATCTAGATCACTTTGTAACACCCTTATTTTTTCATCATAAGCCAACTGATTCTTTTGAAACCACACTTTTTGTCTTTCTAATGTTTTTAAAGCCTGTTTATAAGCTTCAACTTCAACATAGCATTCATTATATTTAGGTTTCAAAATATCATAGGCTTCCTTAAGTTCATTGTATCATTCACTACAACCAAACACACAATTATGTACCTGAGAGATGCCCATGAAGGCAAATTGTGGACTGGCAAATTCTTCAGCATCACCTTTAGCATAAGCTTCCTTGCTCATCTTCTTGAATTCAGCCTTTCCACCATACCTTTCTTTGAGTGCATTCCATATAAGACTTGCATCATCCATATAACGAAAATCTGCTACATGATCAGCAGGAATAGATTTAAGCAAAGTAGTTCTGGCCTTCGACTCTCTTTGTACAACAATGTGTTCATATGCAGTTGTTGGAGGAAGAATAAAGAGTTTTCCATCTTGATCGCTTCCAGTCCTTTTCAAACTGTTGCCATTTTGGATCACCTTCCTGATATTCATATCATTATTCATGATCCAGTGTTTCATCTTCTTAGCCCAGACCTCGTACTCATCATCCATCAAATAAAGAAACATAACCTCATCCATATTATTATCAAATTCTGCCATTTTATGTGATAACAGCAGTAAAGTTATGTGATAGCAAGAACCAAAATGAATGTCAGCACTAACCAACAATCAGTACACCTCGAAAAATATATCAGTAGGAAATAAAGCGAGGAACCCACGTGTACATGAAGACACCATTATTCAATTCAGTATCACGAATGTATTATGATTCAGTTATATAAAACCAATCAACGCTTAATAAAATAGTGGGGACCAGCACAATATGATCAGTAAACAAATTCAATATGTATCCACGTGACCTCTTCAGCAGAAATGAGATCAAAGTACACAATAATATCACCAAGATTACTCGCTAACCAATCACAACTAGAGAACGCATCAAGTGGGGGCCATAAATCAACAATAGCACAAATATAATACCAGTAGATAATAACCAAAGAAACGAGACCTCTTTAATTAATGACGGCTGAGATAAATGTTGGGGCGCATGAACATAGAACACATGAAGTCAGATCAGTCAATAAAAACTCTCACCACGTGATATCCCATCAAACAAACATCCATAATAATATTAAGATAATGAAATTATAGACCAAGGAATGAGAATTGTCCACTTGAACAGATCGAAGGAGAATATTAATGAGACAAATATATTTGTACGAGCAATGAGAATTGTCCACTTGTACAATTAATTATTTGTACGAGGTAAATTCAATGGACAATTCGACAAATATATTAACTACTAAAAGTCGATACCTTAAAAACAAATCTGATGTTCTTCAAAACAGCTTTTCACCCATAAAACCTTGAATGAACCCTAGATCGAGAGCCACCCGCTCTGAAACCAATTGTAGAAACCAAGATCCGGACTCAACTAGGGTATAATAACAATGATTGAATATGCACAGTGGAAGAATAATAAAAACACAATCAAAGTTACCAACAAGGTTTTTCTCATAAAACAATGATCCTCTATGGATCTCTATAACCCTCTCTAAAGATGTTTTCCTGGAATAATTTTCTCAAGAGTTTTTTTAATACAAAAGTCCTCAGTTCCTTTTGTACACAAGGAACCCTAAATACACAACAATATAAAATAAATGCATATCACTACCTAAAATAGCTCATGCATATCCTAACAAACTAATAGAATACGCGGAATATCTATCTCCGCAGAAACAAACTACGCGTTATACTACTTCAGCAGATTCTCTTCTTCAGCATAAACATTACACTTCAGCAGAATCCTTCAGTAGTAACATCAGTATAATTCTTACTTTGTAGAATTCCCAACAATTTATTTTGTCTTTAGATTTAATGGATTTTGATGAGCAAGAATTGAATGTGGTTGAGGAAAACTCGTTTGTTGGCCTCCGATCCGGTAACAATAATGTCGCTGTTGTTACCCAAGAAGAAAAACCAACAAAGAAAGACCCTGAAGCCCCTAAATCTCAGGCTAAGTCCAACAAATTGTCATTTGTAAATGTGGTAGGTCCTAATGACAAACCTCCATTGGAAGAACTTTTCTCCCATAATAATACAAACAAAAGAAAGAGAGTAAAATTGAACGACAACCTCAATAAAAAAAAATCATTGTAAAACATTATAAGAAGATGGCTGATTCTGTCAACTCGCCAACTGGCCTATCAAAACCATCAGCTACTCCTTGCCGCCGTCTTACAAGATCGCAAGGTGTCATTAACGAGGCTTTTATCCCGACTGCCGGTTCCGTTGTAAAGCACCATATTAAATTTTAACAGAAATGAATATTTTATGTTTGTCTGCTTATTTTTCAAGTATGTTTTCAGGAAAATTCAGGAAACCCCAAAACGCGTCGCGTTAGTCACTTGTATTGGCCTAGAATTGAACCGTTTGTAGTGGTATCTTCTGTTTGTTAATCCATTAACATCATTATCATATGGTTAACATTATTCAATATATAATTTTTTTAGGAACTTTTACGACACCCGAAATGCAACAAGGAGAAGGTTACTGTGCCTGATTACCTTCGCAACTATTTCAAGCTTAGAAAACCATTACTTTATACGTTCCCTTGGGGCTCCGGTGCCATTGTTGTTTATAGGGGTTTTTGGGTAGCCTTGGCATGTGTTGAGGATTGCACCAACGGGTGGCTTACTGACTTAGTGAGTAAACCTGATTTTTATCTTGTCTCCTACACATGTTTATTATTTGGTTTTGTTACATTGGAACTGAATGTAAACAATTTTTATTTGCTTTATATGTCCTCATCACTTGGATCTATGGCTTGATTTGATGTGGTTGTTTAGACGAGCCGATGCAGATTGGGCTTTGGCAGGGTGTAATTTCTACAGTCAAATCCTAGATGGCAAACTACCTACCACTTATTCAGATGGAACAACATACCCTGTCGCTTGGCGAGATGTTGAAAAGGTCAGTTTGGCAGCCTCTTAACGTACATATAGCACTACTGTTATAAACAACTTATAATATTCTTCAATTGGTTTATATATCAAGTGTATTTTCCTGTGAATGAAACTGAAAACCACTGGGTACTCGGTGTGCTCCATATCCGTACTGGAGTTGTTTAAGTTTATGACTCTCTTGGGTCAGTCGGAAGAGGTTCACAGTGGTGGCGAGGTTTAAAGAGATATTTACAAACACAGCTTCAACTTTACCTACAAAATGCTGGGGTACTGCATAGTAAGGGCATATCACCCGGGGATTATAAAATCACATACAAGTTTCCAAAATTCCCACAACAATCAGACTTGTATGGAGATTGCGGAGTATGGGTGTGCATTATATTGTACAGATTGCTCCGTAACCATCCTCTGGAAGTAGACGACCCTCTTCAAACAACGTTAGCTTACCGTGAACGGATGCTTGAATACTTCTGGAAGCACAAGGTTGAATAAAAAAATTGTCATCGGTCTCTCAAGGTACCATCCTTAATGTCCTTTTGACCCATAATTATTGTCACATGTTGACTTGTGCATGATTTTTCTTTCAACTTTTACTATACTTATTTTTACTTGTGTTATATATTACTGGATTATAATTTTTTTGTATTTTTTTATAAGCTCAACTGCATTTCCTTTTTTTTATACCAGTGCACATACACAAAAAGGCGTATGGTTTGCAAACCAATTCTATATTGGTTATGTATACGTTATTATGTTTGGTATACACCTGAATTAAATATATATTATTTGGTTGCCATAAAGTACATCATGGTACATGTCCTTTAATGCCTGTGTTCCCAATCTCTTTCTTCAATACAAATCTTTCTAATTTTCTTTAACAAAATATTTCTTTCTTCTTTTGGTCACTTCACATCTTTATTTCAATCTTTCTGTTTTTTTTAACAAAATGTCTGACAATATCCCACTGGATGTTCAACTAGATATCATCCATAGGCTACCTCCTAAGTCTATACTCCAGCTACGTACTGTTTGCAAGTTATGGAAGGCTAGTATAGATTGTGGAAGCTTCATCTTTAATTACGGTGTTCGTCGTAATGACGCGTGTTTTTTACGCTAACATTCGATCTGGGTCACCAAGGTTTTATGTTAGGTTTAGATGAAAAGCTAATCCCTACGCCACTTCGTACAGATTTAAGGCTTTCATATTTGATTGCAGTTGGCAATTCTAATGGTCTTTTGTTTTTTGTTTGTGGTTCAAATCTAATGTCTGTTATTTGGAACCAGGCAATAAAAAAATCACTTGCAGTATTTGTCCCGTTTTACACGCATCAAATTGAATCTCCAAAGATTTGTTTTGGTTTTGGCGTCCGTCCTGACACTCTTGACCCGACGATCGTGAAGGTCTCCTATCCTGTTTTCCAAAGTGGTTTCTGGTATGTGTCTGTCTTTTCTTTGAACTCTTTACGGTGGACACGCCTTGAAAATTTCCACCCCCTCGTGAAACAATCAAATTGAAACATAAAACTCAGGCAGTTGTGGGTCGTTTTATCTGTTAGACTGGGAGTGAAAAGTTAACTAATGAGGACGATGTTACGTACAAGATTTATATGTTGATTTCTTTTGATTTGGTAACCAGCGAATTCAAAGTTATCGACATACCACATATTTTCAAAAATGAACTCCCAGTTCCATTCTATGTTACGGATCTTGGAACTTCTCTGGTCATTTCTGGTATGATCATTGGTGAAGGTATGCCATTGTTTTTTGGATGGTTGTTGGACGTGAATGGTTGTTGGACGTGAATGGTTGTTCCATAAGATCATTCAGAAGCCTATTCGCCATCCCTAGCCTAGTTTCGGTTCATTTGCTTGGCTTTACAAAGCATCATGCTCCAATAGTGGAAGCCTACAACGAAAATCATTTGCATCACTCTGTATTTGTGTACAAACCAAGAACTTGAATTATTCGTCACCATGGGAATGTTAGGAGATGCTGGAACTTTCTACATCACCCCATACAAAGAATCTCTTCTTTTCTTAAATCACACAGACCGTGCTGTGTATAGTATTTTTTTTAACTTAACATTTTGTTCATATTCCTTTAAAAGATTATCACTTTACTTGGTTAATGATATATGAAGGGCATTTTCAACAGGTACGTCGGCCTGAAGTTATCGATCATGATTAATGGGAATGAGTTTTTGTGGTTTTAGTACGCTGTCTATGGGGAGGAAGCATGGAGTGGTTATCTTTTTCGTACTCGCTGAAAGTTATAAATCACGTGGTTCTATAACTATGTAACCATTAAACTTACAATTATGTAGTACGCTTAATATGTTGTAGGTTGTGTGTATGAAACGTTGTATGTCAACGTATTTACTATTTCCTACGTTTATGTAATCTTGGCAACCAGCAGTTGTTTCCAAAAATCAATTAGGCAACTAACTGTTGTACGTAGGGCAACTTCATTTCCCTAGCAACGGCTTTTATAAACGAAGTAGTCCTTTTATTCGTACAATTCGTATTCTACAATCTACTAATACCTACAAGCTAGTGACTATGCACACTTGACAAAAGCATATTTAATACTCCACACTAGTACACTTTAACTAGCAGTTGTCAGTTTAATACGACTGTGGCATCATTTCGTTGATTTCTTCTATCACTAGTAGTAGTTAACATAGCTAGCAGTTCTTTTTTTACAACTAGCAGTTGTAACAATACAACCAACTCAGTTTGACTACGTACCAGTTGTAAAACTAACTACCAATTGTAAGTACACAACCAATTCGTTTTATGTTTTGAGATTCTTAATCTAAGTAATCTAGCATAAAACCAGTGCAACTTTTTTTTACGTTTACAAATATCGCATATAGCTCAAAATAATCATCTCAAATGAATTTAACCGTACACATCATTTCGTTGAGGGCTTCTACCAGTGGCACTAGTAAAATTAACAAGTACATGATACTATACTACTAGCAGTTGTACTAGCAGATTTTCTATCCTTTTTGGTATTTGGATAACGCTTATCCACAATTTTAAACACTTTGAATTTAACTACTCGACCTTTTAGTTCACAAATACCATTTTTTTGTACCTTAGGGACTCTTTGAATATCAAGTAATTATTAAACCACACACACAAACCTGATTTTTTGCGTCCAAAATATGCAAATTTCCATTAAAAACGGATACATTATTAAAGTTTACATACGCGCTATTCCTTCTATTTTTTCAACAAGCACATATGCTACTTCACTTATTCTATTTGTCGTCAGCTTCTGAAACAGCATGTTACAAGCTAGAGTTGGTGTTAGAGGGTAATCTGCATCATCCAGCATGTACGGATAACTTGTCGGCGTAGTAACCACATGAACTCCACAATGTTCGTACAATCTCCAACTCGTGACCAGTGTTTCTTTTCATTCAACGTCCTCTATATCGGGCTCAAACATTCACTTCATCCCATACCACTTATCAACTCCTAGGCAACCTGTGGCCTGCAATGTCTCAAAGCCAATTTTAACGCACTGCCAAACAGTTTCCAAATCTTTTATGTCTATAATATGTAGCAACTGACCCAAGCTGTTAAATGTAGTTTCGAGCCCGTCAGACCTCTTGATGGTAATTACAGTGCCACCATTTGTTAAGTAAACGTTACATGCTTGATATGTTATTGTCGGCTGAAGTGCACCCAGTCTTTGTCCCGTCGTATCAAGCACAATCAAATGGTTTAACCTTTTGATCCTTTGTTTTCGATCAATCCTCTACCTCTTTGACTGATCCTGCTCTAAATCATCAACAACTCTTTTGGAACTTCCTTCATCTCTCTCACCTGTACCTTTGTTCATAGGATTTAACTTATCAGGCCTCATTCTACACTTTTCAAACATTTCATTCACTTTATCATAAGGTAGCCTCCGCAAGACATTTAGTTTATGCCCTCCCATCCTCTCCAAGTACTTACACATGAAGATTTTCTGTTCTTTCTTCGTTGGTGGCTTTCGGATCCTTTCTTGTGCTCTTTTTTAAATGTATAATTTTTGCCTTTCTATCACTATTTAATCAAGAGCTTCTTTTGCCTGTTCACATGTTAGGATTTCAATTTCTTTGTTCTGCATCCTAAATGCTAGTATATCATCGGCTTCAGCTGTTGACCTAACGTAATGCCAATGTTCCAACGCAGCTTCCTGTATAGTTACAACATCCGCTTTTATTTTCCTTTTAACCTTTGCTCTATCTTTTGCATTGGGAGAACCTAGCCCAAGTTCTGTAGTCCCAAGCTTTTTGGTTTCATCACCTCTGTCTATCATTACTGCTACTTCAACACTTGTATGCACGTCAGCAGCATTAGTAACATCTCCAGCTTGCATACTTTCCACACTAAGTAATTGACTTTCGACTGTAGCACCAGCAGAAACATATGTGCAAGCAGCAGTACCTTTGTTCAAAATTGTTGTTGGTCTATTATGACCTTGTTCATTGAGAGCGTTTGTTTGAGTGACATAAGTTTGTGTTGTACTGGAAGTGGTTGCAGCATTTGTTGCAACGGTGGTTGCAGCGCTAGTTGCAGCGACACTAGCAGCGGTTTCATCTTGACCATTTCCACCTGCATCCGCAGTCTCTTTCACCGTTGTGTTTTCTGTTGTCACATCAGTCATATGCCCAACAAGATCTTTTGCAGCATCATTACTGAATGGCAATTCACTGCTTCTAGTCACATGAGTACCATTAGTAACAGATTAAGGTTCACTATTTTCACCAGGAGGAGACTCCTCATTTCCACTTGAGGTGAAATATTTATTAATCACAGCAGTAACATCTGCATTAATATCGTCATGTTCAACTGTTGCTTTTTGTGTTCCTGCTGCAACGTCAGAAACAGATATACAAGCATCAGTTACTTCTGACAAAATCTTTGGTTTTGTTGAACAAGCAGCTGAATTATCTATACTGGCAGCAGATGCAGGATCCCAGTTTGTACGTCTGCTAGACGGTTTAGCATTGACAGCAAAAACATCCTCCCAACTGCGCAGGCAATGGTGTAATTACAGACTAGTCAAGCCAAGTGATAACCATGCATGTACACATCAACATAGTAAAGAAGAGTAATGACATTAATACCTTATTTTGGAACCAAAATAGGCAACGGCATCTTCAGCAGTCTTTTTAGTTCGAACTCTGTTCTCTGCTGCATTAGCATCCTCCGCTGAAGCATCCACATCCATCCTGATCTTTCTGTACGATTACGGACTAGTCAACGCAAGTGACAACCACGCATTTACATATGAACATAATTAAGAAGTGTAAGGACACACATACCTTCGTTTTGAATCAAAAGAGAGGCTTACATCTTCAACAGTTTTACTATTTTCAAGTGTCTCCTCCAGTCCAGTCGCAGCCTCCCCTGAAGCATCCTCATTCATCACGCTTATGCTGTACAAGTACTGACTAGTCACAGCGACCGACAACAAAGCTTTTACATACGAACATACTTAGGAAATGTAATGACACGCATACCTTTGTTCTGACTCTAATGAGGCACCGACGTCATCAACAGTTGTATTAGTTTTGACGGTCTTCTCCACTACATCCGGCGCCTCCGCTGAACCATCCACATCCTTCACGGGCATTTTGTGCAATTACTGACTAGTCAAGGCAAGCGACAACTATGAATTTACATAGGAACATGCTTAAGAAATGTAATGACACGCATACCTTTGTTGTGGCTCAAATGAAGCACCAACATCATGATCACTTGTATTAATTTCGACGGACTTCTCAACTGCAACAACAGCCTCCCCTGAACCATCTTCATTCTTTTCAGTACGCCTCCCCTGCTTGGTAGTATCCTCCGCATGATCACAACTTGCTTCTTCTAGAGATGACTCAACTACCTGATGTTTTCGAACCTTCACCAAACGTTTTATTGTGGTACCTGCCTTTTTCTTCTCCAACCGCTTAAGCTTCCTATTTAAATATTTTAAATCTGCATGTTTTGCTGAAGTTTTCTTTGTTAATACACATACCTGTTTACATAGTTGATCACACTTTTCCACCAGTTTATTTAATATCAGACCGCTGTCCTGTCTTCCAATTGTGTTAACTCCTGACTGAGGTGAATCTTCGAGGTGTACAGACCTCATCTCTTGCCTACCATGAACAGAAAGATCCCCCATATTTCCCGCTTGGGTGGGTTCATCAGCAGAACTTGTTCCACATGAAATTGATTCAGCTGAAGTTTCATTGGTTTGGGATGTTGAAGGGAAACTTCCGGGTGTGTTTTGGGATTCAGAGGGACTTCCTGATCCTTCCCCCAAATTCTGAGGCAGCAGCACCATGTGTGGGAACAATGGTGTTAGTGTCCCATCAAAATTATTGCCCTGTCTTCTCATGTGACTCATAAGTTTTTGAGTGTGACAACGGACATGCCAAGTTTTTGAATGTTTGGGTGGTGTCTCAAAACGATTGTCAAATAGTAGTTGTAAAAACCTTGGATAAATATAATATTTTGCATGCGTATTCAACAAGTTCTTGACTAAACCATCAAATATCATTTTGGATAAATTGAATTTCTTATTAAGAGCTACACCAATCACAAAAGATGCTATGTTTGTACTAAACTCATTCCAGGAAGTTGTCTTTGGACTTAGACACTGCAATATGGTATGGATCAAGAATTTCCATTGTGGGGAGAACAGTGGTTTAAAAAAAATTTAATTTTGGTCCTAATTCACCTCCATACCCCAAAAACGGTAGTGTTTCAAAAATGGTATCATTATCCAAACACACAACACCATCAGCATCATCTAGGAGAAGATCTCTCCTAATTGATGCCTCAGTAATAATTATCTGCATGCCATGTACGTTAGCATGGATTTGTACTTCCTCACCAATAGTTTTAGTCTTTGCAGTAGACCAAAACTGCTTGATACAACAAACGTAGATAACAAGTTTGGTAATGAGTGCATACCTAAGCGGGTGTGCATTCAGGAAATCAATAATTTGTTCAAACCCTGTAGCCTCCTTTGGTTTTTTCAAAAACGCAATCATGTTGTGACTTCTAGCAAAAAACTCGGGCGCCATTCTTGTTTATCTCGAACTTGATTGCAACTGAATGTTAGGGGTTTCTGAATTACGCTCTTTGTGGGTCTAAACTATGTCATGACCAAGCAGTTGTAACACTTATAGCAGTTGTTACAATTTCTGTGCGTATTTATCCCCAATTGTGCTGTTCTAATTATCGCTCTCTCTTTTTTTATTTTTTTTATTGATATAATAAGGATTATTATTTTAATACATAAATAAGAATGCAACTCAACACGTCATCGTCTTTCTATTATCGAGACACGTCATCGTCTTTCTATTTAACTAAATACGTGTTTTTTGGGTACATCTAAATCGGTCATTACTTCAGTAGTAAGCTTTTCTATTTATTTTTTATATTTTGTTTATTTATTTTTATTTTATTATTATTATTATTTTTTTTTGTAAAATGACTCACTATATCGCACACAATTGAACAACTACGCAAAAGAATACATATTAGTAACAGTTCACAAATATATACAAATAACATAAAAGGGATCAAATCCATAGGTTAACATAACATAGACAGAGTATAGAAGATGAGATAATTGACTCAAAAATATAACAACGATCCCCTAACAAACAAAAGCCACCAGCTCCAATCTAAGCAATACATAGCACATCAACTCTGCATTTACTCCAACTTTTGGATGAAACCATTCAGGTCTTTAACACGGTCATGTTTCTTAAACAAAGAAAGAAGTAGTTTGGAACTCTCAGCCAGATCCTCATTTTGCATCCTAAGGAGGTGATTAATAGTTACCAATGAACAATCCAAACCGCATAAAAGCTCGACTTTCGCTATCATTAGCTGTCTACGGTTGACACGGGCCCTAATTTCAACAGCTATCCTCCTTTGATCTGCTTCTTCACGTAAAGCAACATCCAATTCATCCCTATAGTACGCGATCGTAATCTCTTTTAGTAATTCATCACATATAACCATGGCAGTGGACATTGTTAGACTAAACAATTTTGGGACACTTGTTATGTTTGTTTTTCTAAGAGTCTCACTAATAGAGATACAAAAAACAAATTAACAAGTCTTTTAGTTAGATATATAATAAGCAAAAGCAACCGTATTATCGAGACACAAAAAATTCTAACAAACAAGTTATGACATTTGTCTGTTTCCCATGGACAAGTGGATCACAACCCCAAATAGGTACCCACCCACAATCTGTTTTTCATAGTACCTTCGTTTAATTTTTAAACTAGGGAAAATGACAAAAAAATGCATCGAACTTGACACTTGCTGTCATTGTGTGTAGCCAACTATTTTTTTTTTCATTGTAACACAAACCTTTTGAATTTTTGTCATTGTATGTAGCCACTTAGGTGAATTTGTGTTATTGTATGTACCCAGTCAGGCTTAGCGTTACATCGTTAGTCCTTATTTACTAACGGTCGTTAGTAAATAACTTAAAATTTCGTTCTCTTACGTTTTTATTCGTTTTCATCCGTTATTATACGTTTTCATCCGTTTTTATACTTTTTCGTCCGTTTTATACATTTTGGTCCAATGCTTTCATCCGTTTTTTACATTTTCGTTTGTTTACTTACGTTTTCTTACGTTTTAGTCCGTTATTATACGTTTTCGTCCGTTTTTATACTTTTTCGTCCGTTTTATACATTTTGGTCCAATGCTTTCATCCGTTTTTTACATTTTCATTTGTTTACTTATGTTTTCTTACGTTTTAGTCCGTTATTATACGTTTTCGTCCGTTTTTATACGTTTTCGTCTGTTTTCTTACGTTTTCATCCGTTTTTATGCGTTTTGTCCGTTTTTTTACGTTTTCATTCGTATTTATACGTTTTTCATCCGTTTTCTTACGTTTTCAACTGTTTTTATACATTTTCGTATTTTTTTTAAAGTTTTCGTCTGTTTTCTAACATTTTCATCTTTTTTTATACGCTTTCGTTGGTTTTCTTACTTTTTCGTTCATTTTCTTACTTTTTCGGACGAAAATGTATAAAACTTAAGAATACGGACAAAAACTTAAGAAAACGGACGAAAAAATATAAAACGGATGAAAAACGATTGAAAACGTATAAAAACAGATGAAAACGGATGAAAACTTATAAAAATGGACTAAAACGTATAAAAGCGAATGAAAACGTATAAAAGCGGACGAAAACGTAAGAAAACGGACGAGAATGTAAGAAAACAGACGAAAACGTAAAAAACGGGAAAAAGCAACGGACGAAAAAGTATAAAAAACGGACAAAAACGTATAATAACGGATGAAAACGAATAAAAACGTAAGAGAACGAAATTTTAAGTTATTTACTAACGACCGTTAATATAAAAGGACTAACGATGTAACGCTAAGCCTGACTGGGTACATACAATAACACAAATTCACCTAACTGGCTACATACAATGACAAAAATTCAAAAGGTTTGTGTTACAATGAAAAAAAAAAATAGTTGGCTACACACAATGACAACAAGTGTCAAGTTCAATGCATTTTTTTGTCATTTTCCCTTTAAACTATTTTTATGAAGAGTTCGCTATCTCATAGCTAGAAAATTGTACTTTGGGCAACCTAATAGTGTACACATGGCAACTGCTACAGTACCTATAGTACAGCGGTGATGTATGCAAAATGGCTGGTGGTTGAATGTTTTTTATTTGCATTCAGTCAAATTTTATTAGTAATAGGTGTACTCAAGTGGTGTCTAGTTGAATTTATTAAATATTGAGTTACTGAGGTTTGTCTCATACGCAAACAGTTTTTTTGGGCAACTAGTGACACCGCAAACAGGTTTTTTGGGCAACTAGTTACAGTTTTATTGGGCAACTAGTTACAAACGTTGGGCAAATTTTTTAGTTAGCTGTCCAACTATTTGTGGCACACAGGCCAACTAATATTTTACATTCGACATATACAATTCTTTCTACAATGGCCAACTGTAATATTGTAGTGCACTTAATGTCTGTACCATGTGCATATGTAAGTGTTTACTTTAATTATTTTAACGGCGTAAATATTCAAAGTAAATGCTGCCTTGGTTAATAAAACGATAAATTCAAAGTGTTTATAACTGAGTCAATATAATTGCGTAGTTGTTATTACCTTCGACTACATTAATTCTATGATGGAACAAAACTATTTTATAGACCATCACTTATTCTAAAATCATCAACATGTTGACTTTGACGTAAATACATAACGGCTTCAGGTTATCAGATGTGCAGAGTTACATTGATTTGAGTTTGTTATTTCAAACTTTATGTGCCATTCCTAAACGTTAAATAAAATACGACACTACTTTTATGCTCGATTACTTAAATAAAATATCTGAAATTATAAAATGAAATGGTTGTATACATACAACTGCTAGTTATGTTTACTACCGCTAGTTATTTTTAATACTAAAACTGAGTTGGTTGTATACTTACAACTGCTGGTTATATTAACTTCCGCTAGTGATAGAAGACATGAACGAAATGATGACACATTTTTAAGAGTAAATTTTCTACTTTACACCAACTTTTGTACTTTACTACAACTGCAGAACTGCTACTAGGTCATGCTTATTGTTAAAGTAGAGCAACTTGTTTAGTGGGCCATTGTTTTAGTTAATTGGCCATTCTGTTTCATTCCTCAGGAAACCTTTTTATGTTGTAATGATGATGTAATTAGGCAGTTTCTTTTGAACTTTAAGGCCACCCTCTAATTTGCAATATGCAATATGGGCATCTAAATGCCATATTTGGGCAATATGTCATGTACTATCGGGCAACCATAATTCTTAACCATTTCACTATAAAATCTAGACTTAACAGCATAAATCTGACATCTTAGTTACGCTTAGAAGCACTATCTCATGGTTGGCAGCAGAAACTCAATTGCAAGTGCTAGTTTTTCATTCATATTTTTTTAAACCCAACAAACACTCATAACAGTGCAACCGTACATCTAATTATCCGACCTAAAAACAAAAGATAAAAAATCGAAAACAAGTAAAACCCCAAAATAATAATAATAATAATAATAATAATAAATAAAAAAAGAGAAACACAAGAAAAACAAACCACCATCATCGTGAACTGCTCCACCCACCCCAGTTCAAACCAAGTTGTTAGAACCACAACTCTCTTCCCTGTTTTCCTTCATTTCCTTCTTGGCTTTTAGTTGCTGAAACAAAATTTCAAGCCGGCTAATCCTATTTTCCAAATCATAAGGGTCTTCAAAATCCTGTTGTTGCTCCCCCTGGTTTTGCTGCACTACCACATTTGTCTGCTCCACCCGATTTTGCTGCTGATCCACCACCTCACTTTGAACCACCTCTGCATCCTGTTGATCATCCTCCTCATCTCCATCCTCATCATCAACTTCATCTTCGTCGTCCTCCTCCAGATAATTCATTCCATAAACCTCATCCCAGTAAAAGTCTTTTGTATGGAGCCAGTTCAAAATAATTTTCCTCATCCTCGTATCTACCTCCTTATAGGACCCAAATTCTGAAATGGGTTCCTCCCCGAAAGCATCAATAACCGCGTCAAACAACAAATAGTTGTTTAACACAAACGCGTACTCTTCTGCATCATTTTCAAAGTAACCATTTGCAGCCATTGATGTGGTAATTTTTGTAAGGGAATACGTGTTATGCGTGTCCTACTTTTTGGTATACAATCGATAGCTATAAAGAGGTTGTAGATGTAAATGGACATTTTTTTTATTTTAATTTTTTTAGTTTATTTTTTGGGTTAAGGGTTACCCAAGTATTGTAGGTAGATGGACGGTTTCCAAGACTTAGGGCGGGAAAACGGACTAAAGGCGGCAAAAAAAATTAAGACAGGAATAAAGCTTCATCCAAAAGCTTGGAAATACTTGATGAAAGAACTAGTTGTACGCATGATTTGTGGCCAAAATAAACTGAGAAAGTAAACATTATTATTGGATTGGTGATTATGGTTTGAATTGATAATAAACTGAACACACGGGTAAACAATCGGGTTCATTAATTTTGAGTCGAGGGAATAATTGTTTGCCCGTTGCTCGATAATAAATAGTACCTCCTTTGTTGCGACTAGATGTTCACTCGAATTGGAGCAACTTAAAGTTTAAAAAAAGTATTACACCATTGTTGAATTACCACTTTTAAAAACAATTCTTGTTAGATTTTGTTAATGACGGAATAAGTAGTTTATAAGTGTTCGTGCCACAATTTTTGGATACAAAAAGGAACAAGCGAAGCCTAATGGACTATTCGACACATGGCACCGATGAATTCGTTTTGGTGTATCGTCAGTCCACACTTTTAGATGTAATATGGGCAACTAAATTTGTATTCGGGCTACCAAGTTAGTACTTTAGGCAACGTTTACATATTTAAAGAATATATTGTACAATGGGTCCTTAGCATTTATTGGTACTTTGGCCCACACTTTTAGATGTACTCTGGGCAACAACTTTTAGTGTCATGTGGGAACTTAATTTGTAACTCAGGCCAACCTTCTAGACGCAATCTGGGCAACTATATGACATACTTGGTCAATATGTCTTGTACGTTGGGCAACCTTAATTCATATGCATATCATCATATAGTCACCTTGCGACACACTATTAATGTTTATATCTTTTCACCAAATATAACCACACCCTAGTTTCCAAGTGCTTATTTGCTTCACTCAAAAAGTTAATCAAAACAAAATAACATCATAAAAAAAATGAACTCTGTTACGAAATGCAAGGTGTTTATGCGGTATGAAGATCTTGTGTGTGGTGTTTTACTCCCAGTTGACATTAATTTTTCGAGTCTTGTACGGTACATCAAGAAAAAGTTCAAAGTTAATGATGTAAACGGGATAAGTCTAACATACAACATCACCACAACGAACATACTTGACGACGATGACTTGGATTTTTTCAAAAGTATAGTTGATGGGTCGCAGTCAGAGGTGCAAACCATATGCATCAACCAAGTTAAAGAACCCGTTGTGGTAACCCTGTATTCTTGTTACCCACACTTACATGTGGATCTTAATGATACGTTGTTACCTGAGCAAGATGCGAATACATGGCAACGAAACAACTTAACTCATATACCGCCCACACCCCAACCACCACCTATTGATAGCAGACTTGAAAGTAAAGATAGAGGTGTTATGAAAGTGAATGATAGATTTGATGATAAGGCAGAGTTCATATATGAGGTATCTTTGAAATGCCTAAAAGAAGGGTATGAATTTTATGTTCATAAATCGTGTACTATTAGGTACGCAGTAAAATGCGTGCAACCAAAATGTGATTGGCACATAAACTGTCGTAGGATTCCAAACTGTATCCAGTTTAGAATCACTGCAATTAATGACTGTCATACATGTTCCAAAATCTAGTTCAATCCAAATCATCGAAATGCTATAGCAAAAACCCTGAAAATTACTACGTCTGAAAATCACAGATTTTACACGCGTTTATAAGCCAAGGGACATTATCCATGATCTGAATATGGAGTTGAATATAGATGTTTCATACACAAAAGCTTGGAGGGGGAAACAATTGGTAGTGGAATCCACCCAGGGCTGTCCGAAGGCATCGTTTGCGCAATTACCATACTACTGTCACAACCTAAAGCTCGCAAACGAGGGGACTGTTACACACATTGAGACAGACGATCAAAGACGTTTTAAGAACCTTTTTATATCTTTCGGTGCTGCGGTAAGCTAATTGCCTTGAATGTTTTTAAATAAATCTTGTCTAATATATGATATGGTTTCATACAAGTGTGTTGGTGAATATGCATTGTTTTTAGTTTAGCATGCGGCTGTTTAGTAGTATATCTGCAACATCAACACAAAATGGAATATAAAAAACTATACATACATAAAACAGAAAATAGTTACATACAACTAGTTTTTACTTGTCTTATAAAAGTTGAGCATCCTAGCAAAGTATCTAACAATTTATGTCAGATAAGCACAAAAACATTCAGAACTGGATCTATGCATGGTGATACTATTGTTTGTTTCACAGCACACCTGTCAGTAGAAACATAAAACAAATTATTTGTCATTAATTTACTTAGCAATGCATTAGAATAGTATACAAAGTTCACTTAAATACATGGTTTATGATGATTTTACCTTGATATACAATGTGTTTGTTATCCAGTATGTAATCACATTTATATTTTACAGATTAAGAGTTTCCTATGCTATATGTGACCCCTGATCATAATCGACGTGGCACATCTTAAAGGGCCCTACGTAGGGACAAACCTGGTAGCCGTGGGAATGGACGGAAACAATCAAATTATACCGATTACCACCGGTGTTTCTCAAGGTGAGAGTGGTGAATCATGGACATGGTTTTTGACAAACCTGAAAGAATGCATAGGGGAAGTTGCTAATTTGGCAATTATATCTGACAGACATCATGCAATAGCCCTAGCATGTAAAAATGTTTTTCCAAATGCCTTTCACGGGTATTGTTGTCGCCATTTGATGTTGAATACACGTATGCAAAGCGATAGCCTAAAGTGTTTATACTGGAAGACATGCAAAGCTTGCACAAGGGAGGAATTTGCACACCTAATGTCTGAGATTCTTGCAGCACGACCGATAGCTCACAGAAAACTAGTTGCAACAGGTATTGAAAAATGGTCGAGGGCACATTGCCCTGCAAACAGGTACAACTACCTGACCTCAAACAGTGTGGAATCGATCAATGCTTTAACAAAGGATGTGCGCAAGATCCCAATAACGATGTTGATGGAATGGTTTAGAGGTCTTCTTCAAAAATGGTATTACGAACGGCGAGAAAAACATGCAGGTAGAGCATATTTTGTTATTATTAGATAGTTTATTGAGCAATAATTAAGTAGTCGTATTCAGTAATGTGTGAATATGTGTAAAAGCTAGATGCACCGGATGATGAACTTACAGACTGGGCGACCGCCAAAGTGAAAGACAGAATGGAAAAAAGTGCAAACTGGAAGGTTTTGGGAATACTTAAGGACAAAGTGTATGAAGTACACGACACAAAAAAACAGCATGTTGTTGATTTGGTAAACGGTGAATGCAGTTGTCGCAAATGGCAGCTTTCAGGCATGCCTTGCGGACATGCTTGTGCTGTAGGTAGATTTGCAGGCCTGACCAGTGTTAAGAAATTGGCAAAAGCTTGGTTTTATAATACAACTATTAAAGCGACGTACCAAGACATCATCTACCCATTAAAAGATATGACGTTGTGGGACACTGAAGTGAACTTAGAGGTTGTGTTGCCCCCTGTTATCGGTAAGCGTAATTCAGGCAGGCCTAAAAATAAAGACCGAATACCATCTCAAGCTGAGGTGCCTAAGAGCAACTATTGTGGAAGGTGTGGCACAAAAGGCCACAACCGCCTAACATGTAGAGTACCTTTAGTGAAAAGAAAAGTAAGTATTTGTTCAGCTTTACAAGAAACTTTAAGGTTATGTTCTTAACTGGAAACTAACCTATATTGGCACACTTGTACAGAGACTGTTTGGCTACAAACGAAAGGCTAAGCCAGGTACAACAGGTGAGAAAAAAAGGCTCGTAAGATGGGTGAATCATCTCAGTTAACTAGCAACAGCCAAAGCGAGGCAAACAGAGACCCTAATCATGGGGTGATTAATACGGCGAATCACATCAACTCAAGTCAAACCACTGAACAACCAAGCTCATCCGCTCCACACATCAGTCTTCTATCCGATTTCCCTACTCCAAACAGCTTCTTAAAGTAAGCGGGAACATGGTTTCTAATAATGCATTCACTGCCTAAGTCCTTTTATAGTGTGTTTTGTGTAAGGTAAACGTTTGTGTGTATTTGGCTTTGTAATAACGGATGGATCTTAAACTATTACTTATTTGTGTCATGTGGTTGCTAGCTAATAGGGGTCGTGCATCTGTGTCGTATGAACATGTTCATTGAATATAAAAACACAGTCTATAAACGTACCAAAACCATCATTCAGGCATCCAGGACCTCCATCATAATTGCTTTCCCATTCTGTATGGCCCGCCTGTAAGTGGTTATAGAAACCATTTTCCCACTTCTTGACACATCCTCTTGCTCAACAACTAGTTCTTTTCCCTTGGCAATCCCATGACCTGGCTTACTTTCATGTACATCCCCATAAAAGAGTATCTCTTTTCGCTTCTCAGTAGCATTTCTAGCTCGGAGTTCCACACCCTCCTCTTGCAACCGTTTTTCAGTTCGTTGTGCACTACCCCCTTTTTCTCTGATCTCGAACCCTCTATCAATTTTTGTTATAGACACACAGGTTGTTAGCTTCCTTCTTTTGAACGGTGTTGCACTACCGCAGCGCATGCCAGCGTCCTCTTCTTGCCAAACCATGTTTTTTAAATAAAATTGTGACAAAGGCTGTTGCTTGTGCAGAACGTAGAGGTCCATTGATCCAGTCTCATCCGCAATGTCAAACATTCGGCGAACGTCATTGTCTGTGTGCAACAAAGTTAAACCATCTTCGAGTGACTTGTTTGGTGCACCATAAAATAAAGCCCATTTTCCCCTCCAATATCTGTGAAAACATGATCAAGCACCCTTGTAAATGCAACCCTGCTGGAGCTAAAACGCCAGACATCAACAAGGCGACCACCTACATAGCGGAGTGGCTGAAATTGAAACTTCCCGTTGTGGTGAACTTTAAATATGACTTCTTTGGTTTCCGCCATGTCCTATAAAACATAAATACTAATAACAATTAGAAGCAACAACTAGACTTAAAGGGGTATACTGACCATACCTATAAAACATAAACCCTAATAACAAATTCAATAACTTTGAATTAAATAATAATTTAATAATAGAATATAAAATATAAAGCTGCACAGTTATTTATATTCATATATAAATATATCAACGAATATGAACGAATAAGGTAACAAAGTACATACGGGATAGTACAACAAACCTGGACTTTTTCCTAAAAAAAGATGAAAAGGACACCGATTATTTTTTGTAATCTTCAATGAAAGTGACTGATAACGCTACACGCGTCGTTCGGGGTCAAGGAAACTTCCTTTTCTTCGAGCAAGTTTTATAACACCCTAGGCAGTGAACCTAGTCGTTGTAGTGTAGTAATTAGGGTAAGCCACGGGTATTGATATCGTTCCCTAGGGGAATAGGAATGCTAGTAGGGAGTTACTACGCTAAGGTTAAGGTTGAGGAAGATTATTTTTTATCTTTTTATATTTTATGAAAATGGAAAAGTACGAATCTCGGGTATTGGATTTGGGGGGGGGGTTGGTATTTCTACCGATTACTCTACTATTATCTAATTATCTAAACTAAGTTTGTGGGAGTCTATGTCTAATTAATACAGAAACTAATAAACACACATACGAACGTACAAGAGGTACAGGCCGATTAAATAAACACACAAACGAATCCTTCATACTTTGAATTAATAACTTATAACTAACCAACAAAGAATAGAATCAACTGATTACTAGATCATTACGCTATCCAGTAAGCAACACATGAATTACGAACTAAGTAGAAACACTTGGAATCTCATACTAATGGACTCACTAACATCCGATTTTGTAGGCTTCTCACGGAATCTCATCCTCAGATATTAGAGATGCACCTAAACATCTGTTCTGGGAAACCATTAAAGTTTCTCAATCCCTCTTTGCGTATGGGATGTTGAAATCTTTGTGTTGCGTTGATCCTTATTCTGCACTGTGAGTTGGTAGTTATCCTCTATTAATTCCTCATTATGTTTGATTCATTTGTGTAGAAATTTGATAGTATGCTCGTGTGTAATTAATCTGTATCTGAGGGTGTTTGAATCAAATCTATTAATCTATTATCATCTCATTAGCCATCTTTATGGTTGGGGGGGGGGTTTAGGTTATGGGCTCTAAGCATGAAAAGGTAAAAGTATTTTATATTTTTCTATTTTTTATTAGAAGGAGTTGG